>BMAV01019548.1:238763-267750 GCA_019973955.1 Trichonephila inaurata madagascariensis
CGAAATGAGTAACCCCTGTTGTTAAATCTCTGATCATTATGTTGAAATCTATTCCTCTCGAACCCTCTATTACTTTGACGGCTATTCTCGTAAAAATCATTTCTACTGTTATTTGGTCTATGTCCTACTTCAGAATTCCTCCAGTTTCTACCATTAACATCAAAATTAGGCATCCTATGCGCATTTTGACCTCGTCTTTCTATATTATCATTCTGTGAACCCCTTTTTAATTTGCAAGAATATCTCTCTTCGAATTTAGCCAAGACTTCCAAAAGTTGTACCGTGTTTTGTGGATTGCGCACTTCCACATAATCTTGGATTTGTGGTTCGAGTCGAACTAAAATATGATCCACCAACTCTGCTTGGGACATTCCTAATTCTAAACTTCTCTCGATTTTTAGTAAATTATAAACGAAATCAGTAGGTTCCTGATTTCTTCCCTGCTGGGACGCGTAAAATTGTGCTTGTAATTCTTTCTTATTTTTGACCGCGGGAAAAGCTTTCGCTAATTCAGCCTTGAGCTGCGCGAAATCCGTGGCTGTATTTTGCACTAACACCGATCCAAATATCGAGTACCAATCTTGAGCCCTTCCCCTGAGATGACTTTTTAAGTAAGCACATGACAGATTACTTGGGATTTCAAGTAACTGTATGTTATTCTCTATTGTTTCGATAAACTCTGCAATGTTCTCTGACCCTGAAAAATACATTTCAGGTAGTACGGTACCTCCACCTACATTACCTAACCCAGAATTATACACGTTCGGGCGCCATTGTGACATAGCCATCCTGTGATGACTATGTCGTTCCGGATCCGGTAAGCTAGAGGTGTGGGATTATCAAAATGATATGACATATTGGTTCTTAATACAACTTTTATTAAGAATAACTTATATTACTTAATTCTAATTGACAACTTTATTTAAAGTGAGAGTTAACACCCAATTAAACCTTGTATTCAAGTCAGATCACGCAACTAGAACATTTATCTTAATTATAATAAATAAAGCGATTCATCTAACTTCCTATATCAATATATTATCTTTTGCAGATCTCCTTCCTTCAGTGATTGAGTGATATCTATAATGTAATTGAATATGCGAGGTTTCCAACTTCTTTATAATGAACTTCTATTTCTTCCAAAGATATAGGACAGCTAACTCTTGATCTGAAAGATTCCACACCAAGCTATCTCTAAACTTGCCGCCTTTATCATCAAAGCTTCTATCCTTTTAAAGTATATCTCATTTACATATTATATTCGTTTATCTTCTTGGTATTGGGTTGGAAAGGTTTTGCCATTAATCGTGGCCGTCAAAGAACATAGGAGTTATGTTAGCAGAAGGACGCGAGAGACGTCACAATACTCCAGGAGAAATTAAAGCTTTGGCTGATCAAGACGTTTATATACGCCAGTGTCACTTAAGAGGTTAAAGTTATATCTTAGTTTTAGCATCAAAATATAGTGTTATTGAATTTAAAACATTGCTATATTGTATGGGGGTTGGGGACGCGATGAAAATTATAAATGAATATTAGGTCGCGAATATTGAAACTTTGAGAAGCACTGGTGTAACTGAAACTAAGCCAGTGGTTGGTAAACTTTCGAGAGATAAAAGCTCCGTAGTAAGTGAAGCAAGCCAACTAAGATAAAGAGCCATTTAAATGAATACGCTTAAACAGGGCTGGGAGGGAACTCCAGTTATCCCGATCAAGACTATCATGATGCAATTTTTGAACATTTTCATAATATTTAAATAAAGTTTTATGCAAAGTATTATTTTCAATTCATTCAAAAATATAAAAACTACCAAAGTTATTTTTAATTCATTTCTGTGGCTCACGGCAAAGAGCAATAATTTTCGAAATATTACAAACATTCAAGCTTTTTTGTGAAAAAATTTCCGTAATCAATGATAACGAAGCGCTTTATTTTAGGCTTTCCTGTTAAGATTTATAACTAAAATTTACTTTTCTTGTAATAAATTTCTTGTTTTATTTCTTGTGTATAAATGTTGCTTCAGCGGTCTTTTTTAATTTATTCTTAGGCATGGCACGAAATACGGAATGTGTTTTGTCACTTTTGTTGGTGACTTAAGTGTATCTATTGTACACTCATGAGTGAACCCCGATTTATGCGAAGAAACAAAAAAAAACTAGACTGAAATTCATTTCGAGGAATGTCTACGCAAGGCAATATTTTTGTCAATAAATTTGACTCCTACATTTTCAGAACTAATTCTAATATGTTCACTGTTCCTCAATATAAACTTTGTTAAGGGGGAAAAGATTAATGTCAAAGTAACTGTCTTTAACCAATCTAAGGTTTAAACGTTTATTAAACACTGATAAATTTTCTTACTGTATAATTATGAAGGGAAAAGAGAAAAGGGAAAAATAATTTTTAGTACGCATTGTTAATTATTTTTTCTATTCATACACAGAAGCAGAAGTCTGAAAAGTCACAACCATCTATGTAAAGAGCCGAGCTGTGCCCTTGAACTAAACAATAAATTTAAAAATAACACACAAAACATTTTATAACACTTAAATGATTTAAATGTTTGAAATGTTTTAAATGTTTGCCCCTCTTCTTTCTCCTTTCTTTAAACCAATCAAAAATGTAACCGAAGCTTGCATTCGTGTAGAAGGCAAATACTTTAAACATTTAATTCAATAAAGTTTTCAATATTTTTTCCCGTTTTATTTATGAAAATTCTTTCTTAGTTTGTTTTTCTTGAGTTTGGTTGAGTTTTTCAAAACAAAATCATTTTGTAATAAAAATAAAAATAATTGATATGGATAAAAAAAAAAGTAGCAAAAGTTGTATCACTTTCTCCAACCCGGACTCAAGCAAACTGAGTTAATTTTAGTAATATATTTTTCTAAATTTGGACCATGATTAACAACATGGCTATGTAAGATGATCTTGCGAGATAGAATAACTGTAAAATTGTGAAATATGTGGTCACAGTATCTTGAAATGCATTGGAGGGAGTAAATTCTCTATTTTTTCAAATATATGCGAGCCATCACTTAAACAAGTGTTATGAGATTTTTTAAAACTTTTTTCTAGACTGATTTGGCCTCCTGCCTTTTTACTCCGAGCCCACTTAATGTTGAGTTTCAGGCAACCTGTATAAGTTCACTTTAAGCTTTGTATTTATGCTTACTCCCTTTTCAGTGTTTTAGTAACTTTTATATGTTTTCATTTTTTCTTTTTTTTTTTCAATTTTTTGAATTACCAACAAAAGTTAATAAATTTGTAATAATAAAATAAATAACACTTTGTTTTGAGGTAAGTGACCCTGTATTATTAAGAAAGAGTTTTCCCTATTCTTAAATTGATATTTATTTTGTTTATTGATCAAATATAAGTTTTTATAAAATTTGGTTGAAAAATTCTAACTATTGAATTTCGCGCGAAATACAGAAAAGATCAACAATATTAATTCATTTGTACTTAACTAAAATAATAAGAAATCATCTCTCGATATATAACAAAAGTTTTTCGTGATGATGTAATAAATTTATTTATTTATCACACACACAAGAACAAAAATAAAAAGGCAGTAAGTTCTTGTCAATATTAAGGATAAAAATTAAACAGAACTGCATAATACATGCAAATTACAGTCTTACAATTGGAGCAATGAGTATAAACTGTTGTATAATTTGCACAATGGAGTTGGTGCACCGTAAGGCGGAGAGAAGGTAATTTAATTTCCCCCAGTTTATTTAATTTTCATTTAAAGAAATTTTAGCCGTATTTAAATGTTTCATATTAATATTTTTATCTGCGAACACAATAATAGAAATAGGAATCCTCATAACCATAAATTAATAATTTAATTACTAATTGAAGAAAAAGTCTGTAATAAATACAAATGAGTGATTAATGTTGAAAACCTTTTTAAATAATAATGTTCGATTTCGAATATGTCTCTAAAATGATAATTGATTTTCTTTAGAATTTGCTATTAACAAATACACCAGAATTTAATGATCGCAAGTTTTACAGAAAATAAATTTGTTAATTGCTTAATAACGAAGAATTTTCATTTTTTTGCAATTTTTTTTTAAACAGACTGAAAACCCAAATAACCTACTCAGTATAAATATGAATGTTTTTTAAATTACGAAAAATGTTTAGTTTTATTTTATTTATGTTATAATTTAATATGTTCTTTAACATATCTTTAACTAACACGATTTTTTATTCTTTTAACTTTCGAATGTGTCTAAAATTATTTATAGCATTCGAATGTATTTCAAACTATTAAGTCATTTAATTTTATTGACTTTGTACAATAAATGTTTAGTTACTAAAGTTTAATATTCAACTTATTTCCTGACTTCCTTCGCAATTAAGTATAAAATTAATGGAATAGTATTTTTACTGAAACATTTATTTAATAGTATTTGAAATTCGATTAAACGTTTAGTTTTTTTAAATATAAGTACGAATATTATTGAATTTTAAGGTAGAATTCGTTAATTTATTCAAACAAAAGAGTGGGAAATTTTTAATTTATCATTTTTATCACAACGTGTGGTCTTCATTAATTTTTCAAGAAACGAATTTTCAAGACATGTTTCTTGAATGGACTAAATTCATGACTTTCACGTGGTGAATAAAAAACAACGTGTTGTACTCAAAACTGAAATTAATGTTGTTCTTGTTCTAATTGTAAAATTTACATAAAATTTCAAATTTGATGATTGGCTAAATACCGGGTGGTTATAATTAAAGTTATACTATTCCGAAGCATGTAGAACATGTTCTGCTTTTCGGATATTCATGTAACTTGGAAAGTATGCTACATGGACCATGGGGAAAAGATTTCTGCAATAAAAAATTAGTACACATTTTGAACACCCAGTGGCATTTATCAAATATTAATTACGCAAATCTGTAAAACCTTTATATGAACTTGTAGTCATAGCCAGAGAATCATTAAGCGTGCGTTTGTTATCGTTTATCATTCCCTTACAAAAAAAAAAAAAGATCGAGTAATGCTGGTAAAACTATTTTAACAGAACGTCAGGAACTACTTAGCTGCTCTGCATGAATATAATCGTTTAAAGGATCTGCAAAAAGTCCCCATATTGAGGATTGATTTGAAGAAGAAAATCACATAACATTTGAAGAGACTTGAGAGATTTGAGCGTGCTGCTCGGAAAAAGACGGAAATCTGTTCTGTCGAAGAAGTCGCTACTGCTGTGACTGAAAGAGCTTCTAGTACCTTCTACTCTTCAGCAAGTGGTAAATCAGTGCCGTGCGAGTTGAAGACGATCACGCGTATTTAGTGATCTTGCGGTTTCAACGCCTCACATATAAGATCCTCACGTGGATCTTATACGGATACCATTTTAAAATGTATAGCAGAATTTTTTGTACTGTCGACCATGGAATATCCAACTCACGTGACACTGATCGACCACTTGCGGAAGAGTAGATGGAACTGAAAGCTCTTTCAATAACAGCAGTAGCGACTTCTTTGACACTTTCATTCCTAACTAGTTTCCATCCTCTTCTGGGCAGTACACCCAAATCCCCAGTCTCTTCAAATTACATGATCATTTTCCTAAAGTCATTCTTTTATATGGGGCCTTTACTTTAATTTTAACCATCCGGTGTGTTCAAATATTAAAAAACATCAAAAAATGTTTTCTAAAATTAAAAAAAAGAGGTTATAATATTATACGTGTACTTTAAAATTAAATGCATTTCCTTTTTTTCGTGCGTTATTATTGCTTACACATATTCTGCGAAATGAAAAAGGTGGAAACACTAAATTGCATTTATTATGTGACTATGATGTCATATGAATTCAGCCCATTCGTGGTCAGATATTCGGATAAGGTAAGAATGTATAGAATAGAATATAAATGTACCATATTTTGATAAAAAATTATAAATATTAATTATTATATTTCAAAAGCGAAATTGATTACTAGAAATTATCAATTTCTAATCATACTTTATTTTGAAATATTTATAAATATCATTATTTTTAACATAATAACGGAACACTCTTGGAACACTCCAACACGATATTACGCATCCCTAGAATATTCAGAGCTGATATTTTCTTCTATAAAACTAAGTAACTAAAATTACTGAAAAGGAAAACAAAATGGAAAGAGATTTGACATTAAAGCAAATTTGCGTACAAAAATAACAAACTTAAGCATATATTTTAAATGCAAGTAATACCCAAATACTTACACTAAAATAGTTTTAAAAGAATTAAAATCAAATAAATTAATAATTGGCTTAGATTTGTGCATTGTGACGAGAATAATTAAATGTCTAACATGAAAAGGAGAAAAATAATAGTTTTATCTCTCCTTCTTTAATAGGGACAAGGATGGCGCATTCTGTAAATTCAGCATTTATTTCTTCTTTAACGCTTTTGAGTAATTAAAATTAATACAGTAAAGTAGATTGGCGAGGAGAGTTGGCGTGATTTATGGCATCTCAAGATGAACCCCGATTCTCATCTTCCCAAATATCCATCTAATTACCGAGTTGGGAGGATCGTACAAAACCGTTAGCATGGTCTTCGACTTTAAGAAAAATGGAGGGGCGGACACATTTCTGTCCATTTTACAAAGACAGCAAGAGACGTGGTGCTTTTTCTTCGACCAAGCACCGAAAGCTTGCCTCTTGGCGCTATCGGGAATTATTCTTCATTATTGGATTTTGCTTCTTTTTGGTCTTCCTTGACAGCTTTCGAGGTTTGGAGGAAAAGTTTCAGAAGGAAAAATGCACTCCAGCAGCATCATTTTTCAAAGGTTGGCAAATTGTCATTTTGTAGTTTTTTCATAAAAAAAAAGGAACCATAAGATCGCTAATGCATAAATGGATTTTAAATTTTTTCTCCCATGCCTTATTTTGGTGGTTTTAGAGTTAAAGATAGAAAGAGCTTGACCTTGTTTTTAGGGAAGATGTTTCAAAAATTCTGATATAGATATATTTATCTGAAGATAACTGTTTAAATGGTTTAAGAGGCTTACAACTATGTTATGCTTCAATGTTATACCTGCTGTATAAAATTAATGAATATTACTTTTAATTTGTGAATATATAGTTATGTCTCTTTAATTCTACAAAATAAATAAAAACATATTTTAAATAGTTTTTTCTTAAAAGTTATAAACAAACATACCAAATTATGTTTACAATTTCAAAGAGAACTTTTAATTTGTAACTGATAAATGAAAAATAAAATGTAGAACCAAAACATATAACTTACTTTTTTGTAAATATTTTTATTCTTTTAAGATTTAATATATTCCTGTGACTTTCCACTCTTTTATGATTCCTATCATATAAATATATCAAAAACCAGTAAATTTTAAATTGTCTTTTGTAAGAAATAGCAAGGAGTCATAAAATTTTTAATGTCTTCATGGCATATTTTAGTATAATTGGTTTGAGACTGTAGTTCAAAAGTGATTTAAGATATTAACTTCCACATCATGTTTGCTTGTTTCATTAATATGAAATAAATATCTCTAAATATACTTCAGAATACGACTGTTAGAATTATGACTATACTTTTAAACTCGAAAATGAATTCGATATTTTCAATGATGATGATTTTGATTTTTTGAGTATTTTAGTCTCTATATAAAAATGTCACTTGATACCTTTAGAATTAAAATAATACAGCATCTGTTAAAGCACACGTACAATTTTTTTTTCTTCTAGTTTATGACAATATTTGACTTAAAACTGTGTATTTAAATAATAATTATTACCTTTTGTACTTTGAACTAGTTTTGTTTTATCTTTGAGTACGAAGTATTACGTTTCGGCTATTGTGTTATCACAAGAGCATCTTGATTCGGTTTTTGAGAATGTTTTTGTGAGACTTCTCTTACGATATATGGTCTCAACACCTCCTTACAGTGAAATTGAAAATGAATAGGTGGACTGCTAACGACCGAAATGACCTCTTGGCATCCATCCTTCCTTACTGTCCTTTCCTTTTCTAATTCTGACATTGATCATATTGATTTCTATAGAAACCTAACATCATACCTATTGAAAAGTATTTTTCTAAATCAAATTAAGTACCGACAAAAAGCCTCCGTGAGCATTTTTATGCTCCAAGGTCAACAACATTAGAGATCTTTGATTGGCATTGCGCAATATGAAATCAAGCTATCTCATTTATCATTTTCATTCTTTTTTTTTGACACGTACCTCTTTTACATTTCATTCCGATCTCTAAATAATTTCTAGGTACACAGTTTTTTATGACAACTTTTAAAACACTCAAATTTCAAAGCAATTCATGCAATTCTTATCACATTTCCCAAATACCAGTTTTAAAATATTAGTTGTTTTGAGCTAAAATAGGAAAATATCAATTTTTTTTCAGTAACACAATCTTGTAACCTCTTCAGACCTGACATATTTTAAATGAGCACAAAAAATTTAATGGTTTGTTTTTTCTACTAGTATAGACTGAAGTACAAATTAACCCTTTAACGAGCACAAAGCTAAAATACGCTTTTCTGTGATAAAATACATATAAATGCAATGTTCTCACCCTCTATAAACATTATTTAGTCACAAAAAAATATCTGATCAGGGGTTTTATTCCTGGGTGGTGGCTAGACGTTATAGCCAGTGCGCATTTATGACATTTAACTTACTTTTCAGGACAGAAAAATTAAATCCTTTTGCAATAAACCTTTTTATTAAAAATTAATATTTATGCTAATAACTATTTCAATAACAATTAAATACAAAATAGAAGTGCAATAAAATAATAATAGAATAATTGTACAACATAGAATACTTACTTAGAATATGCATAAAATACTTAGAATATACATTGAAATTGGCATATATCCAGAGTTTATATTTTATTTAATTTTAGTATAAAAAATTAGAAATAGAATAATATTTTTGGGGATTTAAATTAGTTATTTCAAAAATTTGATGTGCTATTTACTGTGAAACCGTATAACATGCAAACGTTTTCTCCGAGAACAACAGCTGTAATGAAAGATTTTCGAATCCGAGAATCTTGTACCACATACTGTAAACAAAATTTGTTTTTATTTCTGACCCCCAACATTCTCACACGATTCTAAGTGTTCTCTCTTGAGAGGTGAAAAATAAAACTTTCTAGGTCATTTTTCTGTTCTTTGTGGGCAGTGGATAGAGCTTCTATCCACATATAAAAGCATTCCAAAAAGCTTTGTTTTTCAAAGATCAAAAATTTTATTTATAGTAATCAAAATACAATTTGCAGATTTACACTGAGAAAAACTGTTTTTAACTACCCATCAGAGGACAGGAAATGCAAAATAAGGTATCGTGCTGCCATTCGTATTAATTTTTATGCTTTTTAGCTTCAACTAATGCATATGGATAGACTAAATATCCAACATCTGCTTGGAGAAATTTTTTTTTTAATATGGGGCTAGACCTATTAGCCACTGACCGCTATAAAGGGTTAAAAGAGGAAATTAAATTTTTTTAGCAGTTTTGTTATGCTGAGAGTACACATATGTGCATCTCAGTTCTTAACTGTAAAAATAAAAAAAAAAATCAATTTTTTTCCAATTACATTTATTTTAGTAAATCATCTTTAAAAATTGAAACAATGCTTAATAATTAAGTTTCGAAAGGAAATTTTCAGAACAATTATTTTTTATAAGCAAAGTTACAAAAGATAATTACATTTAGTACAAAAACACGAATTATAGATTTGTAATCTTCATATCTACATTTTTATGCTAATTAGTCTGTCGTAAATCAAGAGGAATGTCTGATTCTATCGTATCGAACATCGACCTTTTTTACAATATCTAGCATTATTTTATACATCATTGTACTCCTGTCACGGGCCAAGAGTCGTTGATGACTTCCTGACTTCAGAGAAAATACAAATGCTTGATTGGCCACATTACTTCCCAGATTTGAATCATAACAAGAAAATATGATATATTGCGAAAAATAAAGCCCCGAAAAAGCAACCGTCTAATATTGTATCACTTATTTATGAAATTACAAATTTCTGTATATCAAACATACTTATTGCTGTCTTTTATTAACACATGTGTAACAGGTTTTCAACAGCGTTTAAGAACAACGGAGGTGATAAAAAACAGCCAAATACTGAATCAACATAAATAACTTTGTGACTATTTTTTGTTATTTTATAAAGTACAATATTGTTATCAAATTACATTGAATCTGATTTTTCTACAAGTAGTTATAAATTGTTTCAAACAACTGTCGAATCATTGTATTAAATTTATGATGATAAATATCTGTTGTCAGAATAGTTCTTAAGATACTTACTCCTCAATCAAATACTAGACTGAACATAAAAATGTTACATCAAGAAAATAACAAATACACTTCACAGTATCTTAATAATTATTCATGAACAACATAATGAATATAATGCAAGCTTAAACTTGGTGGTCCACTTGAAGAATTCTGTACTTGGAGTTGACACTTCTGGCACCAATAACACCATTATTTCAGCTGGATATCGAGTTACAAAGAGGCGAGTACATAATTATAAGCATCTTCAACTCGAAGTCAGAATTTGTCAATTCTAATGCCTGGCGAGCGGTAGCTTGGTAGTGCAAGTCAGATCAATAGAAGGGGCTGAATAAGGCAGAAAATGAATACCACCTGTATTGTGGTCGATTGGAATAGCGTAACGAACATTCAGTCTTGCATTATCTTGTTGCCATATAGCTTTATGGGGAATTTCGATTAAGAAACACAACACGGGTATCAGAATGTAGAAAATATAGCTCTGGAAGCCGGAAGTACCATCTAATTAACAAGGGGTGGGTGTAATGTATATTCAGTGGTACTCGTTACATCACTCCAAAAGTTGGATTCATATGAAGATGACGAAGGTAAGTAAGGAATTTTATTCTCCACAGAATGGTATATCCATCATGATGCTATTTTTAAAATCCAGTTTCTTTTGAATAGATTATGTGTCTCAGTATCTGGGCTCACATAAAAGTTGTTCAACACTACAATAAAGAAGCTTCTTTCGAGAAACGTCACAGCATTGGTCGTCATGATAAGAATCCTTGATTCTGAAATGTCGTCACACTTCCACTCAGAATTTGTTTTCCTACAAACAAATTAAGGTTCAGTCCTAGGAGAGCCCACACTCTTGGCGCGAATTATTTTGGTTGGCGATAATTGCGCCATCATGGTAACCCTACTTTGATACACTAGATAAGGTAAACCTAACTATTTCTGGAATTTTCGTATTTTGTCGCAGGACATTTCGAATTTCATTTTGTTATTGGACACCGTGCTGGAAGTATGGCTGCGTGTGTGAGTGAATATATCTTAGAATTTTTTACTTTGTTGAATGTGAAAGGTAAGAAAAAATTGATTAATGGTGTATGAAGGAAGGATTGATTGCTTCGAGTAATGAATGTCCTAAATGTAATGAGCGAATGGGATTATACAAACAAAAGAGTGCAGCTTTGGATGGATTTGAAGGGAGAATATATATGGCGGCGCTCACACGATCATTCGCTTAGCGATGAGACCTTAAGGACTTTTTTATAAAATCTGTTATTACGCTGTACCCTCCACTTGGAAAAGATCACTAGTAAGAAAGTAAGTGCTGTTTTTATATCATTTATCTCAAATATTTAATTTCAGTATTGTTTACTTATATTTTCATGACGCATCCACCTTATCCCACTACATTCACTTACCGCCATTGTCGTTTTTGCTTGTCTCCATCTCGTTCTGGCTTGGCGCTTATTTCGGTTTGTCGCCAATGGTGTGGGCTCTCCTAGGATTTTACCCAAATTAATTTACTAACAACAGATACATGGCATAGTAGCATGAACAACAATACTGTGGAACGATAAGACACAGTCTCGATACATCACGAATATGTGCTTCCGACATATGATGGCAAGAGTTTCTCTTCCTATCACGAGAAATAACATGACCTTTACACTAACAAGGAACATTCGAATGTGATTTCTGATTGAGAACCTTACTGCGCTATCCATTCTTTCATACAAAATATAACTAATGTTACCCTTTTGTGCGTTATCTTCAAATGCGCTGAAATGTAAAGGATTTACATATTTCAAAACACATACCTCTGAAGTAAATTTAACCTTTCTTACTTCTACCTTCATAGTGTAGCAATTTTAATTGTTAGCAATGTAATCGCCATAATAGTAGTACGTTCTAAACTTACTTACACATCAAATATATTTTAGATTAGATAAAATGTAATTCAAAGCTAGGCACAGAAAAAATACAAATATGCATTAAAATACAATTAATGAAGTTTTATAAAAAACAAATTTATTTTCTTTTTTTTTTTTTTCTATGTTATATTAGAGTCTTAGTTGTTTGAATTATACATGCACAACATACCATTCTTCTAGAAAATTGAAAATTACAGGAACTACTTTTTAATAATTCATTACATTTTTTTTGCATAATATAAAATTGTTTACCTAGAAAAATTTAATTTATGTAAATTTCATTTTTTTTTTTTTTTTGTATATTTTAAATTACATATATATTTTTTTTATAAAATTGTTATTTTTTTTTAAAAAAAAGAATAAAACTGATTTTTAAAACAAATTAAAACATTTCTTAAAAAATATATTTCCTTTTAAAATTCAGAAAATTCTTTAAATAATTTTAGAAATATTTAAGTTCTGAAAGAACTCTTGTTAACAATAAATGAAATAATTATTTTTAGAAATATCTTTATTCTATTGTTAGATAGAATTAAAAGTTAAGCAAATATTAAAAACTACAGCTTATATAAAATCTCATCGTGCATATTTTATAAGTTTTATAAAATTAATTTAAGAAATAAATGTTTTATCTCTCTATAATGTTACAGTTTCCTTTTTACTTTTCAATCACAGTTAAATGTAGCTTTGTGTGTGACGACTTATTTTGGGGGTTATTGATGAATTCTGTAGAAATTATACGTCTAAAATTATCGTCTACATCAGGGGAAGCCAATCCAAATAACACTTCAGAAAAACATTGCGATCCCGCTGGCCACGTATAAAAATATATAACTTTGTATTACATTTGGACCTATTACAAACACTTATTGGAACGAATATTTAAGACAGAATAAATTATTTTTATTAGTTTCCTTATTTTCCATGTATACAAATAATGGTAATATAATAATAATAATGCAATGATCAATTAATATTTAATTCAATTCCTACTACTAACTCACACTCTCTATTTATTTATTTATTTATCTTAGTGGAATTTTTCAATTGTTAATAAATACATTTTAAGCTAAAATTTTATATACATGATTATTTTGGATGACAATGCAATAATTTAATTATAATTAATAAAAATTAATTGATTAAAAAAATTATTTGAAGAATTACAAACACACACACCTTGGCGACTTAGCGACAATTTTGGTGACTTGTGTCAAAACTTGAAAAGGTTTTTATCTCACGTTTTAAAGCATTCAGTTGAACTGAAATTTTATATGCATGATTGTTTTGGATGACAATACGATACTTTAATGATAATTAATAAAAATTAATTACCACTTAATGTTGTGATTCTGTCATATTTATATACATATTTATATTAATTGTGACTATTTAATAAAAAGTAGCGAAAAAAATTGTTTTCTTTAATCTAAGTAAGAATTGATTTAAAAAAAAATCTTTTATATCACTTGTTTCTTTCATTAGTGAGACATTTATTTCTCAAATCTTTCATTTAGTTTTTGAAAGTCGATCTGAATGTGTGTATTTGGATATCGTAATTGAATTTGGAGGTGTTCGTCCGTTATGTTTGAGTGCAACTTACTATGTTTGATAAATTTTATTTTCGAAAAAAATGAAAGGCAGATTTAAGTTTATCCAAAAACACTCACACAACTTTTTGTGCCAGATCTCTCAAATTGGAAATTTTTTTTGTGACATAAGAGAGTGTTATAAAAATCTATTTTTGATTTTGATGCTTAAAAAATGTGTTTTAATGCATTATTACAATTAGTTCTATTTGGAGATATTCTGGGACAGACATGAAAGGTGACATCGACATGAAAGGTGTATGAATGTAAATCAAACATTTTTCCTTTTTGTATTTGTCTAAATAAGTGAAACGGCCTTAAAAAGTTTTTCATATTTCTTTTGCGTAATTGAGGGACTTTTAAAGTTTTAATTTTTTCATCAATAGAAAGTGTTGAATCTCGCAGATCACAGGCTGTCCACGGGACATGGGTTTGCTTCCCCGGATCTACATAATCAAAACACACATCAAATATCAGACATACACGTGACAAATAGCATTACTTCCATAATACATATAAACAATAACAGTAAACACTAAAACACATTTTTGGGTATTTTGTAACTCTTTAAAGTAATAATTTTCAAACAATAGTATTTAAATTTCAAACTACAGAAACATAATAATTAATGAATTGTGTACTTAAAATAAAAGCTCAAGTTGTAAAATGTATGTCAAAATATACGTTTAATTAATACATGTTTGTTTAAGTATTCGGCTCATGTTTGTTTAATTAATTAATACTACTGTCTTCATTCATAATGATCATTAATGATAGACTTAACAGGGGAAAAATTATCTGCGCAGTCTTATGAATAAAGTTTGATATTTGTTGTATTAAATTAATGTTCATCAGGGTGAATGGAAATATTTTTTTATCGCTGTTCGGTGGAAAAGTCTGATTAAATAAAAAAAGAAGAAAAAGTTCAAAAAAAGAAAGGAACACCAGTAAATCTTTGCTCACGCAATGCACTTAAAAGAATGTACTTCAGAATGAGATTCTTGAGGACATTTGTGGGTAGTATTGATCTTGAATGAAGCCGTCTCTTGCTTCAGTACTACTCACTAGTTTGAAACATCCTTTCTCTGCTTAGGTGTGGCAGAGAAAGCTTTGAAAATTTGTATCTAAGCCATTTATTACGCCAACAGTTTGAAAGACAGATGATTTGATTGTAGTTGTTTCTCGATCAGAAATTCCGCAATAATCGCTGACCAGTGCGGAAGTAGTTAAGTTGATTCTCATTTTTCTTTTTGATTGACACCATTTTGAGGTTTGAAAGGATCATCACTATCATTATATGACAGTGTAAAATCCACTTACTTGTATTAGTTCAGTGTCATTATATTACAATTTGTAAGTCACCATATTTTCCTCTAAAGCACTTTGGGGTTCTTGAGGGGTATTTTTCCAAAACTCTTTTTTCTAATGTATGAGTTTGTTTCCTGCAAGTTTTACTATCCGAATTTACGACACCCATATTTTCTTTACAGGAACATAAAATGTTTTTCAATTAGAGGAATTTGGCTGACTTCATCACAATTACAGTTAATTAATGTCCTCACTCGTATAAATTTTATTTGAATTTTTTTGAGAATTCAGTCTATAACAGTTATGCCGCATTCAAAAAGGAGAACAAATCACCTTTTAAAAATTTAATCATTTTTCTTAAAAAAAATATAGATTTTACTGTACCGGTTAAGGAAATGAGTATTTACTAACATCGCCATACAAAGCAACATGAGTGTTGTTGATGATGCACCTGGTAATTTTGAATCTCAGTCAAGTGACGAGGACGACTCTTAAGCTTGCACCCCCTCTCCGGAGCTTCCTCGCTACGCCAACGGGAGGACCTTGAGCCTCGACAGATTTAACGTGCATCAACCACTCTATACGACGGTCTTTAGTGAAATTAGGGCTCTAACTTATGAAACTCCGGCCACGAGATCATGACCATAACCAATGGGCGGCCACGGCCACATTCATTGTACCGGAATGATAGAAGTTACTTAGTTCATAGTAATTACCATTGCCTCTGTCAATTCGTTATAAAGCCGTGTATGCAGGGAAAAAAACCTTTTTCGTAGAAGCGTTTAATCCTTTTAGCCACCGTTCCCAGTTACATTACAAGAATATTTGTTGTTAGAATGTACTGACATCTTATACTATTCATATAAACAACATATACAGATATATTTGCGAGTATGAAACTTATTTATATGAAACTTATAATTTCAGAATATTGGGCACACAAAGTATGTTTTAATTATGATTTTATTACATTTATCAGTTTTTACAACACTCATCTGATATTAACGCTCAGGATTAAAAAAAAGTAAAAACATTTGTCCAGAAATTAATTGTCATCTGCTAGCGATTTACTTAAAGGCAAAATAATTTGGTCACAAAAGGAGGATGCCGTTTTCATATAAACCTGAAATTTCAACCCGTGAAAGAAAAGTAGTTCGTTAAATACATGAGATGCTCATGATATTCTACTTTCAGCTCTAACTTCTCACCATTATGTCTGAACTCCTAT
The DNA here is from genome assembly GCA_019973955.1 of Trichonephila inaurata madagascariensis. Classification (NCBI taxonomy): domain Eukaryota; kingdom Metazoa; phylum Arthropoda; class Arachnida; order Araneae; family Nephilidae; genus Trichonephila; species Trichonephila inaurata. Next base: position 255,138 of record BMAV01019548.1, read on the forward strand.
AAATCTGCATACAGAAGAGCATTATTTTCATCACAAAATTACGAAACATTGCTGTTCTCTACGAGAGTATTCATAGACGTGGCAGGTCTATTAAAGTGATAAGGTTTGCAAAAGTATTTTTGGAAACATTTATTATCTGTTGTAGTGAGCTAAAAAGTATACTCAATTTAAAATTCATTTAAGAAAAGAAATCATTCGGAACCCGATCTCGTGGATACTCGTGTCACTCGAACACCAACTCGTCTATATTTCCCTTCGTCATCTGCAGTTGTGTATTTATAGTACGCCATCTTTTGCATTTAAAGCAGTGCTCAAACTTCAGTACTCGCGACCCAATATTCAATCATCATTTTCATCGCGGACCCCTTTTTTCATACAATAACATTGTATTGAAAATTCAATAATAGTATACCTTTATACTAAAGCTACAGTGTGACTTAAACCTCTTATGTGCCACCGACGTATATAAACGTCTCGTTCAGTCAAAGCATTAATTTTCTGGACCTATATATACGTCTTTCCGAAGTACGATCTTTTCTGTGCACTGCTATCCATAAAATTATTCCGAAGGCTTTGAAATACGATAAAAGGACCTTGACGGTACTTATTATTTAAAGGTACTTAAGGGTTTACTTATTTCAGAGGATTTTGCTTATTTATTCCTTTTCTCCTCCCCCCAGAAAAACATCAAAATACGAGTGTCTACGTTGAAAACTGTGGCTTTGGGGACCGAACCACGCAACTTTTAATCGGCAGTTAAGGAATTAATTATAAACCGTACAAATCATCAAAATAAGTGTTAATACAAGCCCATGGGGTCACTGGTAATTATCAAACTTGTTCTTAACTCAGTATTGTTAAATTAATAATAAAATACATTGTACAGTACAGATACTTTTATAAGTGTATTATATCAGTGTAAATATGTATTTTATATTTTATTATGTCAGAAAGTATTTTGTTTGCTTACTTTCAGTAAATTAGTAATGTTTTGAATATTCTTTAGTTTTCAACTTTTCAATATGCTTGCCCCCCCTTGTAGAGTTATCACGCCCATCAAGGGGGCGCGCCCCACAGTTTGAGAAACGCTGATTTAAAGTGTTGCCAACTGCGGATAACTAAATGTCTATGGATCAGATTCAAACCGGATTCAATACTTGAATCCGAGATCACAGCACGGAAATTGGAAAAAACATTAAATAGTTTTTATAAACTTTCTAACAATTGCTATTTAAAAAACATGTGTTTTGTTAGTTTTTTGTGAGGACAATGAATAATTTGGAATTACATGCAAATTTTACTTTTTTTTTATCTTCCCCCTATGTAATAAATTTAATATTAAGTGTGTCATTGTGTGGTAAGTTAAAAATTTATAAAAGGCAAAAAAATATCGAAATGTCTCCATTTACAAATTTCAATTGCATTACTTGAATGAAAATATATTTTTGATTTGATTTGCTGTTCTTTTTTTTTCATTTGTACTTAGCTTGATGAAAGACCAAGTATAATCCTTCCAGCAAAGATAATAAAAATAATAATAATGTTCTTATGCTAAAAGAATGTCAGTTAGAAGTGTTTCCCATTGAAAATATTTTACAATAATTTCACAATTTCTTTTTTCCTTTTTTTTCGTATTACTTTTCTTAACCATACAGATAAATGTTTATCCTTAAATGCACAGAAACGTAGAACTGCACTGTACATTTAAAACCTCACATCTGCTTATGTATCAACCATTGCACACACATGGAACTTTTCTTTAATTTTCATTTTACTAAAGCTATTTTATCGCTTTTTAATACAACTAGAATCTCTGGCAGTTTATTTTTTTATCTGGGATAATTTTCTGAGTACAATTTCATTTCTGAAGGTGTTACGAATTGTGGTTATTTAAATAAAAAGTAATAAAAACATATAGAAAAAATTACTTTAGGATTCAAACAAGAGAAGAATTACGAAAAATATTTGCATTCTTGATTTTACTAATAAATTTAGCTAGAAAAGTATAGCTTTTTTATGATTTAAAAATATATCAATATACAAAAAAATTTGCATGTGTTTTTTTAAAAAAATTTTCCAATTAACTACTCCCATTTTCCGATTTATTTCAAATTGTATTCCTTAAAAATTAAAATTTCGCATTTAAGAGTTAGGTTTATATATTTAAAAGGAATAAGGAAGTTATCAGAGTTTGGCAGCATTATCTTTGCAAGAAAACAGTGGAAAATAATAGTAGAAGGAAAAGAAAACATTGAAATGTAATGTTTTATGATTATATAAATATATTATATATTCTCAAAAACATTTTGTCTGAATGAAATTATTTTTGTATCATACTAATTTAAAATGTTTATTTATATGTATATATGCACAGTCATACTAAAATTTATAACAATTTGGTTGAGTTTACGGTTTTATATTTACTTACATTACTGTTCTACGTGCCTTTTATTTTACTTATTTGACATTTGAAAGTTATTTTAATCTAGAAGATTATTACTTTTTTTGTTAAAAATCAAAAATTTTTGAATGGTAACCTTATTGTTTTAAATGAATATTAATATTTTGTCTGATATTATAAGTATTATATGTCATGTGTGGATATTTAATGTTTTACTCTGAAGTGCGACAATTTTTCCTCCTAACATTTAGCATAAAATTTACTCTTCATAACACTGTATACCATGAATTAAAACAACAAGGTACGTTTTTCATTTAATTATCTTTTTTAATCTTTTTTTCCACTTAAACATTTTCTACTAGGATCAGAAACGCTTTTCATACACTTACTTTTATATAAATTTAGATCTGAAGAAGGGTAGCACTGTGATTAATTAATATTTAAAATTCTATGTAACTCAGTTCTTCAAGTATTTAAATATTTATCGTGTAACATTTTTTTACAATTAAATTTACAAAATGCCAAAAACCATATTCAAGGGGTTTTAAGTTATGAAATGCAGACAATTTTTTGTAATGAAGAAAAAAATTCAGTTTATAAATAACTATTAACAAGGACATCAGAACAAAATTGCATAGTTTGTGTTTAGTTTTTTTTTCATATTTAAAATATGATCGATCTCATATAATAATTTTTGTTAAGTACGCAAGTTAAGCATTTTCTTATCTGTGAGGCAGCTTTTCTCAAACTCTAGGGTACGCCTCCCTGTGGGGGCGTGAAAACCCCACGGGGGGGGGGGGGCCGCGAGAATATTGAAAAGTCGAAAACAAAATAGCATTTTAAGAAATTACTAATTTATTGAAAGTAAACAAACAAAATACATTCTGACCTAATGAAATATAGAATACACATATGAATTGATATAATACACTTATAAATGTATCAGTACAGCATAAAGTATTTCATAATTACTTTAAGGTATCCGACTAATTCGAAATCGTGATTTTAAAAAAAGTGCATAAATGGATAATAATCATAACATATAGTGTCACTTAGATTGTAATACATGTATAAAACAGTTTTAAGGACATTGTGACGAAATAAGTTATTTAAATACAATATTTTGGCAAAAAAATGAACTTAGAATAACTTTTTTTCAAAATGTTCTCCTTTTACAAAAAATGTTTCTTTAATAATAATGTTTTGTGTGTGTGTGTGCTTATATAAAGTAAAGACTTCTCCGGAGAGTCTGAACTATGATTTTTGAAGAATTTACATTATTTTCAGAGTTACAACCCATTGAAATAATTATCGGCGTTCTTTTTCTTAAAATTTCTCCCCTCTGTTGTCGTAAAACAGGGATAAACCCTCTTTCAAGTTATATATTTCAAAAATTCTAGTTCAGCCTCTGTACAGAGTTCTGAGACGTATACAGGCAAAATATTATTATAATAGAAGCATTTTTCATAATAGGAGAATATTTTGAAAATGGGTCATTCTATGTTCATTTTTTGTCAAAATATTGTACTTAAATAATTTTTTATTGTAATACTATTCTTAAAACAATTTTATATTATACATTTTCTCGTCTAAGTGACACGAAATATCGTAAGTGTTATCCATTTATAAGTTTTTCATAATCACGGTTCCGAACGTAGTCGGATACCTTAACAACAAGTTAAGAACAAGTTTAATAATGACCAGTGACCCATGGGATTGTCATACATAAAATTTTTATAAAAATTAACACTTATCTTGGTAATTTGTATGGTTTATATTTAATCCCTTAACTGAGTGTTTCTCAAACTGTGGGGTGCGCCCCCCTTGGGGTGCGTGACAAGTCTACGAAAACAAAAGATTATTTAAAAAATTATTAATTTACTTAAAGTAAGCAAACAAAATATATTCTGACAAAATGAAAAAAAAAATACTCATTTACATTGATATATTAATTTTATAAATGGATCAGTGCTACACAATGTATTTTATAATTTATTTAACAATACTAAGTTAAGAACAAGCTTAATAATTTCCAGGGATCCTCCCGCTCCCCATGGGATTGTCATATATAAAATTATGTAAAAGAATTAATACTTATTTTTATAATTTTGAAACGGCTTATAATTAATCTCTTAACTACCGATTAAAATTTACGAGATACGTTTTCCACGTAGAAGAGCGCATGTGGTGTATTGGGAGGGAAAGAATAAAGAAGAGTAAATATTCTGAAATAAGTAAGTCCTTCTCAAACATTGTCAAGGTCCTTTTATTACATTCCAAAGCCTTCGGAATAATTATATGGGCAAAGAAAAGATCATACTTCGGAAAGATGTATATATACGTCCTGAGAAATTAACTCTTTGCTGAGCGAGACGTTTATATACGCCGGTGGAACTTAGAAGGTTAAGGTCGTATTGTAGTTTTAGCGTCGAAATATAGTATTATTGAATTCAATACATTTTTATTGTATGAGGGAGGGGGGGCCGCGATGGAAATTATGATTGAATATTGGGTCACGAATATTGAAACTTTGAGAAGCACTGCCTTAACTGCCGATTAAAAGTTATGCGATTTGCTTCCTTATGCCACCACCTAGTAGGCGCGTGTAATGTATTAGGGGGATGGAAAGGAATAATTAAGTAAAACCTTCTCTGAAATAATCCTTCGCAAACTCTGTCAAAGTCCTTTTATTGTATTCCAAAGCCTTCTTAATAATTTTATGGATAGCAGTGCACAGAGAAGATCGTACTTCAGAAAGACGTGTATATACGCAAGGGGTAATTAACGCTTTGGCTGAGCGAGACTTTTATATACGTCAGTGGCACTTAAGAGGATAAAGTCGTATTGTAGCTTTCGCATCAATGTATAGTATTATTGAATTCAATTTATTGTTATTGTATGGAGGGGGATGCGATTAAAATTATGATTGAATATTAGGTTGCAAATTTTAAAAGTTTGAAAAGAACTGCTGGGAGGGATTCTTGTTTTGCCGTGTTTTATTTTGAAGTAAACATACAGTAGTGACTTTCCAGACTCTTCCACACTAAAAATCGAAATGAAATTCCAATGATACATGTTTGTATGTGTGTGTGAGAGAGAGATTCATAACCCATGTTTAATCACATTTTCCTTAAAGAATAGTGTGCTCTCAAGTACGCATACGTACTAATTAACTAAATCAAGAGTTTGATTCAATACAAACAATTTTTTATTCCATGCATATTTTGAAAGAAGGAAACAAATGTCATTAATTCCTCCAGACTCTTTCAAGTAAACGTCAAAATGAACATCCAGCGTCATCCAACTTCATTTAGTCGTCCAGCGTTTAACAATTGTAGTCTTTCCATATTAGTTTCTTTTAGCAGGTGCATGGCTGCTCCTTTAGGATCCATAAATATTCTTGATACGCACATTACGTCTTTTCCGTGGGGAGATCTTCAATTGAGACGTGGCACTCTTACAAATTGTGTCTTCTATAACCATTAGTTTGGACCCTCCTTACAGACGTAATCGATCATCCCTGCCTTTCCAGTCTAGAGGGATTCCGGTTCTCTTTGTTATTTCGTGCCGTATCCCAAGCTGAAAAATGCGACAAGAAGATGTATGGTCGCATCCGCGAAAATAAATCCTATTATCAAAAACATGAAATAGAGTTTGGATGGCGGTCGCTACTTTGTTCCATTACCGCTTGGGTCCAGAAATCCTTAAAGTCCAAGAAGGTGTCTGTGGTTATGATGAAAGATGGATTGTCTTTGTTGTTTTGCTCTTTTTCTGGAATTTTTCAAAGGATGTAGAGGTATGTTTCTGGAAAAGGGGAAAATATTTAGGTACGTGTGTGTCAGGAAAGGTATGTTTTAAGTGATTTAGGAAGTCATTAAATTCCTGTTACAGTTAGAAGAGGAGAAAATAGGAATGATAAATCATGATCACTTCAATTTAAAGGTCTTGGAAGGTAAAGTAATATCACAAGATTAATTTCCTTTTGTTTAAAGTTCGGTGTAGTCTCACAAATGCAATTCGAAGGGATACATTATTCTTAAACATATTTGGTAGCTTTTACAAAATGTTTTCATATAAAGTTTAACGAAAAATAAATATTTCCTTTAAAAATGATTCATTGATTTGTTTTTTTTATCCTCGATTTTCTTTTTCCTTTTTTATTATTACCGTGGATTGCGTCTGGAATGCACTTATAGTATCGTTAGACCAACATATAAAGTTAAAAATTATATTAAAATTAAGCAAGTCTTACAAGTAAGTACCAAATTAATCAAATTAAATTTTGTATAAATTAAAAAAATATTTAACAAGAAACTAACAAATATTTTAAAAAAATAAATATTAAAAGATATAAATACAAAAAAAAAAATATTTTAAAAAATAAATAAAAAAAATATTTAAAAAAATATTAAAAATAATAAATAAAAAAATATATTTAAAAAAATACTAAAAAGAATTAAAAAAAATATTAAAAATAATAAATAAAAAAAATATTTAAAAAAATAATTAAAAGAAAATATTTTTAAAAAATACAAATATTTAAAAAAATAAAAAAATAAATAGAAAAAAATATTAAAAAAATAAATATAAAAAATATTTTAAAAAAAATAAATATATAAAATATTTAAAAAATGAGTATAAAAAGTATAAAAATAAATATAAAAAGTATAAAAAATAAATATATAAAGTATAAAAAATAAATAAATAAAGTATATAAAGGCTAAATAAATAAATGAAGTATAAAAAAATAAACAAACGAAGTATAAAAAATAAATAAATAAAGTATATAAAGGCTAAATAAATAAATGAAGTATAAAAAATAAACAAATGAAGTATAAAAAATAAATAAATAATGTATATAAAGGCTAAATAAATCTAGAAAAGTATCAGGGAAAATTACACTATCAAATATTATGATCCATACATCAATTCTCTCTTTCTCTAAATTTTCTATTAAAATATTTTATAATACTTCCCAGTGATTTTTAGATATAGAATGCTTTCTTATGTACAATACCTACTTAAGATGAAATTATAATGAACAGTTTACAAGAAAAAATTGTATGAAGAAGTATGAAAATGCTGTTAAATTTCGTTAACTTAAACATTTTGTGATGAATGAATTTAAACGTCTATGAAGGAATTTAGCTGAGCGTATCAGAAGTGTGTTTGATTCTCGTATTTCCTTAGGCTCAAAAACAAATATAATATGTTCATAGTAACGAGCAATGGATAACAATATTTTTAGAATAATTGGCTAAATTTTAAGCGTCCTTCTTAAACATGAAATATTAACATAAAATAAAAGAGGAAAGAAGAGTTTAAAAAATTAAATTTTATGTTTTATTTAATATTGAATTTTAATGCATTTTAATTTTTTACACATTGATTAAGATCTTTTGATTACTTTTAACGTAATAAAAATGGGCTAAAGGGAAAAATGCTCACTAGCAAGCTGGATGGTTTAATAAAATGAAAAACATACACCGAAACGTCTTGAATTTTTCACTGTATCTAAACAATTAAATTACGAATTCCTGCTTCAAATTCGTAAAAAGTCATCGAAGGAAGAATAATAAATTATAAAAAAAATATTTTTAAAATGTGACATAACACAAGTTTATGAGCACATACAAAATATTCGCTTTCCAAAAAGAACAGAAATTAACCTAAAAACTATTATCTATCTCACTGACTATTTATGCTTTGTTTAGTAGAGACTTTCATTTGCAGTGTTGAGTTGCTTTAGTTCAAAGTATCAATTTGGGGGAGTGAAAAGGAACCTGAGTTATAGAGCGCGAATAGACAATTGTTACAAGGTCTGGAACAAATGTTGGTCTATTCCTTGCATTGATATTCTGAGACCTAAGCCCATCTTTTTGTAGAATGGTAAGCTTGAATGACGCATACTCTAACTGTGAAAGGGCTTGTTGGGATCATCTAGGAATTTAACAGACGCAATAAATGATTATAAAAAAAGTTCTAATAATGTTCTTCCGATATTTTTTCAGTTAAAAAACAAAGATATCCTTATATATTGTAGTCAAAAGTGTGCCTGAACATTAGTGAAACAGTACCCTGTAGATTGTTGAATGCACTATCTAGAAGTTTTCTCAAAACTTGTCTATATAATGAAACCCATCTGAACTTTACAAATTTCACTTTTTATCATCAAAGAAAAATAGCATTTATAAGTTCCGGTAGAATAAGTGCTATGTTGTGCCAATTTGTAACACTGTTTATTAAAAGAAATATAAGCTAATTTCAGCTTTTTAATACACTCTGATTTGGTCTTTTGTCAGTGTATACTGTTGTATGAGGTTTTTTTTTTATCGAAGTCAATTTTTTATTAAATAAATAAACGATTTTTTCTGTTTGCTAAATTTTTTCGTTAAACAAATTAGTCCTTATTTTTATTCTCTTGCGTCACGAAATGTGGATTTTCTTAGCATTCTTGAGTGATATGCATTTATAACTTGCTCTCCACACTGCTAAACATCGTGAATACCGCATCTGGATTAAAGCTACACAGCACCCTACAAATTAAAAAAAAAACCCTAAAAAATATTTTTGCATTTTCTTATGGCCCATATCATTGGAAAGCTTGTCACCACATTTCAGATCTGATAACTAATTAGTTTTTAAGATATTTGAAGTTTTCTGAATTTAGGTTGTCGTTTCGATTTCATTTTAAAGCACGTTTCCACTCTTAAATTGAATTAATGAAAGATATTTTTGAGCACAATCAACTCGTTCGGTGTGAAATAGTTATTAATTTCAATTTTCATTATTAAAATCCTTTCTGCTTGGTTATATATTGAGTTTTCATAGTTGCTAAATTAAGATAGATTTTAAAGCCAATTATTATTTCAAAAAATAGTTTATGTCACTTAGAATATAGTTTACCGTTAATAGAAAATAGTTTAGAAAATAGAAAATAGATTATCATTAATTTTTCCTGTTGAGAAAATATCATGGCCAAAACGTTCTCGGGTTTCTATGAGAGAAATATTTCGCAGAGTTGGAATACTACTGAAAATGATGTATCTAAAAATCAGCCCTAAGATGATACTACAATTAGACTTTCAAATACAAGTATTCTGAATTAAAGTATTGCATATAAAGCTGAATATTTTTATGATGTACCAAATACATTATGTAAACATATTGCAGTGCTATATTTTAATATTTTAAAATTGCGCAACAAAATTTCAAACTTGCTTATTTGAGACAATTTAAAACTGAAAAAAAAAAAAAAAAATAACAGACCTGGTGATTTTTAGTTTAAGTTAGTATCCTTATTATTTTGTACATAAAAGTTTTGTGTTTCAAATCTTTTGTGAAAATATTAGGTTACGATTAAGCTTAATAACCTGTCGTAACAAAAAAAAAACAATAATAGGAAAAAATATATTTTGAATTTAAAGAAATGTTTTAAATCATATTTAATTAAAGTAGTGTTTTAATGTAGAACATACATCGGAAAATAACATATTAAAAAATAAGAGCATTATTTGCATTATAAGTTTTTGTTTTATTCCTTTACAAACTTTAAATACGTCTTCTCAGACTTTTAATTTTGAAGATATAAGTGTTTTGTAAACCCTAAACTTTTTTTCTGTTCAAGATAGTGTCTTGACATTTTTTTGTATATACTCCAAAAAACGCGTATGTTCTATAAAGGGTAGTATGGATTTAGGTCTGAGATCGCTAGTTACTTTTTAAAAAAATCCTAAATTTAGTATTTTAAAACAATTCGCATTTTTTCCAGGTTTAGCCAGAAAAATAATTATTAAAAATCAACAAGGGAATATATTTTCATAACCATAATAATTTTTGCTTGCAATACTATAAGAAAAATAAATCCCTGAAAATGACAAAAAAAATTTTTAAAAATTGAACATTTTATAAAGGTTTGATAAAGATATAATTGTGTCAAATCTCATATACGCTTAAATTTTTTCTACATTAAATTGCTTTGTATAACTTATAGTTTCTCTTAAGATATTTTTTTTTCCAAATTTGATTTATATATAATTATTACGTAATATTCAACCACATTGAAAAATTGAAAAGCTTTCACTTTTGTTTTTATATTGAAATATTTCCATTGCGCATAAACTTTTACATGTAGTTGGTTCTCAAAGCATTTTCAAACTAAACCCTAGGTAAATTTATTTTATGAATCTTTTGATTGATTTGAAACCCTCTCTTTCAGAAGACCAAGCTGTATATATAAATTAGTATACACAATTATTTTTTATTCTAAAATAAGAAAAAAAAATGTTATCCAAATAGTTAAAGAAAATCTCGTTTCTTCCAGAATACACATACATAAATAATACAAGCATTGAAAATGTGTTAAAGTGTACTGAAAACATGAATGAATCGGGTTTTATAAACTCAATTATCTTTTCAGAATCAAACGCGCTTTTAATACAACAATATAATAAAATTTAGAAATATAACAAATAAGCGCTTCATGAAATATCCAATCCACTTTACTTATAAATGCTTTCTTATTAAAATCTGAATTTATATATTTCTGGAACCTGTGTAATCGAAATTCCATAATTTTCTGCACAGCTGTTTGAAAATCTGATTGATTTACCATACAGTATTTTATGCAGACAAAATCGATTTCGTGATTCACTGCGTGAATTGCTTTGCTTATAAGAAGTACCGTATCTCTGGCAAAATTTTTCTTAATAAAATAAATAGTTTGAGAAGTTGTTCAAAATATTGGAAATATATTTATTTAAGATAATTTTTTCTAATTTTTCCAATCCATTTTTTATATTTACAGATAAGCTCGTATATAATATTACTTATACATTAATTTCTCTTACCACTATTTCAAAACATTTATTTATCATTGAATATTGTTAAAGATGGTTATTAATCTAAGCGGAAGAAATATTTTCAAATTCATCGACAATTCAGATAGTAAATAATTAATTTTACTCTTTTATTTAGTTTCTATAAATTAAATTATGCAGTTAAAAATTCCAAGAAATTATACATATATTTTGGAAGCATGAAATAATTAAATTAGTACACTTTTTAGAAATTATTTATTAATAAAAAACTGTTATCTGTTTTATATTCAAGTAACTTCACTCTAAGCTACGTTACATAATTTGTTATAACATTTTAAGGTATCCGACTACGTTCGGAACCGTGATTTTGCAAAAGCTTATAAATGGATAATATTTATGATATTTAGTGTCACTTAGATTAGAAAAATGTATATAAAATTGTTTTAAGAGTAGTATTACAATAAAAAATTATTTAAGGACAATATTTTCACAAAAAATGAACATAGAATGACCCATTTTCAAAATATTCTCCTTTTGTTAAAAGTCCTTCTATTATAATAATAATTCGTCTGTATATAGCTCAGACCTCTGTACAGAGGTTCAACTAGAATCTTTGAAATATATAACTTAGAAGTGAGTTTATCCATGCTTTATACGACAACAGAGGGGAGAAATTTTAATAAAAAAACGCCGATAATTATTTCAACTGGTTGTAACTCTGAAAATATTGGGAATTTTTCAAAAAACAAAGTTGAGCCTCTGTACAGAGGTCTGAGCTATATACAGGCAAAGTATTATTATAATCGAAGCATTTTCACAAAAGAACATTTTGAAAAAAGGTTATTCGAAGTTAATTTTTTGCCGAAGTAGTGCATTTAAATAATATTTTTTGTCAAAATGTCCTTAAAACAATTTTATACATGTATTCCAATCTAAATGACACTAAAAATGAAAATTGTTCATTTATGCGCTTTTTTAAAATCACGGTTCCGAACGTATATATATATAGTCGTTTACATTAACCCAGTAAGGGGGGGGGGAGAATCAAATAAATGAGGAACATTTAATCACATTTCTACTTATCAATGAAAAGTTAGAGTGATTAAGACTTTCATTCATTATTCTAAGGTTTAATGATGTTCTGGAGTGAGTAATTAAGTATGTTGCAACGTCACGCTAAAGACAACACGAAGAGTTTTGGCGGAGGAGCTAATAATTTTGAACCGTGATAAAATGACGATACGTCCCCTCTATATACATCCAAACCACGCCTACAGGAGGACTTTGAGCCTCGACAGATTTAACATGCATCAGCCCCTCTGTAAGACGGGTCAAAGTTGGCATCAGGACTCGAATTTGCGAATCGACAGCCCTGGTCACGAGCCCATGACCT
>BMAV01019548.1:267850-283083 GCA_019973955.1 Trichonephila inaurata madagascariensis
CTTCCACAAGAAATTATAATTAAACCAATAACTGTTGCTCAAAAAATCATAGTTTAATTATTATGTGCTATAAATACACCATACTATTTATTTAATAAATACAGGCATCGTACAAATTATGTATCATCATGAACTCTTGGCTTGAATGTTGCGGGTTTGAGTCCAGGAGTCTCTGAAGGACCATCATGTTGAGGGGCTGTAGCATGATAAATCCGTAGAGGTTAAAGACTTCCTATTGGCGTGGTGTGGTAGTTCGAAGGTCAGATGCCAGTTCAGATATCGTCCTCGTCGCTTGAACCAAGTTTAAATCTATGAGGTCTATCACCAATAGCTCTTGATTTGCTTTGTAATATGGGGTTGATATAACTCTCACTCAATTCTCAAATTACGAGTATTACACATTTAGATTACTAGTAAAATGAAATGTATAAATTTATCTAAATTCAATTAAAATAAACGAAATGGGATTAAAAACCTGAATTAAAAACGTGCATCCGTAATTTTTCAATATATATTAAAAATATTATAAAAAAACATGTGCGTTTCGAAATCATGAATTATTTATATCAACAACTAATCAACGAAAGTAAGCTGTACATTAAATCTAGTCAACAGTTTTTCAAGCCTTTCAAATGGTAGCTTTCTTTTCGTCAATGCTTATAACCTCAAACGGAATTTCTAATAAAAGATTGCGACATTCCATTCCATTGGCCACGCAGAAAATGTCTCAAAAGCTTTCATTTTCCTTTCTCAAAAATTTCATGTTGCGCATTATGAGATGATGAGTGTGATGATGCCTCCAAAAGATATCGCTGTGCCAAAAATAGATATAAAATCATAGAAAGTGAATCGCCTAGTATTGAAAAGAAGGAGAAAAAGATATGAAAAGAGAAAAAAAAATGAGGAATATTAAATGAAAGGGATACTTTTAAATTCAAATTGAAAGAGATATCGTCGTATCTTCCTTATTAAGATTAATGTTCAAAGCGTCGAAATTAATGGCGGAAAAGGAGCGAAAAAGAAATATTTAAATGGGAAGAAGAATATCCGGTCATGAGGAGAAGAAAAAATACCACGATTTTAGATGCTGAATTCCAGTCACAATCCCATCTTGTTGAAGAGTGAAGAAAAGTTGCTTTGAATGACTAGAGGAATGCAGAAAAGGGGCCATATAAATATTTTGTGGTTTTTTTTTCTCTTTGGATAAGTAGTTAAGCGTGAGATGAATTTACAGAAAATGGAAGTATCCATGCATGAGTTAATTAATTATTGTTACATAAGACTTTTGCTACACTCCATTAACTATACATATATTATTGTCTTATATGTCATTAACTATATATTATAGTATTTTCTCTTTTTATATATCTATATATATGTTTCACTACCATACGGACATATAAAATTTAATGAAAACTGATTGTCCAATTCATTTTTTTATTTCAAGATGACATATACTTCATATAATTGAGAGTGATTTCTTGGTCTTGAAATTAAAATAAAACGGAATGTGAAAAAATTTTTTTCTAGATTTTTACAACATTAATGAATAAAACTATTGTTACCGATTGTAAATGTCACAATGCACAAATTTCATGATGAGGTACGATTTATTTGAACTGTAACTACAAGTTCTGATCTCAGTAAAAATTCCTCTAGTGGAATAATAAACGAAAATAAAATTAGTTTGTTAAATGTTAAGAAATTTCACCATATCATGCGTCGTCTTTGTTTCTATTGTAGCGGAGGTATCTTTATAATCCGGTAATAGCCTCCGGACCTAAGTAGTGATTTTGGTCCAGTGGTATGTTACGTGCTTTTGGAACCAAAGAGAGTTCACGATTTCTATCCTCGCACTATAGTACTACAAAATTCGACGTAATTTATTTGTAGTCTTTAAGAAAGAGAGAGATGAGTCGCTTTTTAATGTATATTTAATATCATAAAAATTTCTTTTTGTTATAATTTTACATAAAACAAAAAATTTAATCTTTGTCATTTTTCTTTTAAAATGGGTTTCATTATTTTAATTACGAATGATTAAAATTAAGTATTTCACTGATGTATATTGAATAATAATTATTTTATATATAATTAACATAGTTTTTTAAAATTAACCATGCCAATTATAATTATTATTTTAAGAGAATCTTTTAATTTTCGGGTTTGAAACGAAAAAGAAATTTATGACGAAATCAAATTAAAATTAAACCTTTGAATAACTGCTTTAATTAAAATAATATTTACTCAGTGGGTTTCATTAATTACTTTTTTATCAAGCAAATTTTCTCCTTTTTATTTACATTTTCCTAACTATGTGCAGGTTTTTTTTTCATTTATCATTCGTATCAACTGAGATTAGAAATAAATGAAATGAAAAAATTCTTCTAATGTATTCTAATTTTTTTCGGGTTGTATGATTTAAAGATTTAATTTTTTTTATTTGATTACCTGAAAACTACAAGAAGAAAATTTTAAAAGTAGAATATATAATTATTAAAAATTCTTGTTATTAGGCTAAAATGAAGTTTTTGTGAAAATAAGCATAAATATTTTGAGACTTGTTTGCTTAAGCATTTTAATTAAAATTAAACAAATTGAAAATAAACGGATTTTGGATATTTTCTTTTATATTTTTTGAAGTAATGTTCAAAAATAAGACTAAAGTAAGATATTCTGTTATAGAAATATTGTTAAACTCTGATAAATGAAATAAACTTTGCCTCTCTGTATTTTGTTGTAAAAGCTTAAATGCAATTTGCATTTTGGAAAAATGTGTCATAAACATACTATGTTATATTTTTAAAGATACTGTATTTTCAAGAGAAAGACTTAGCAAAAATGTTGTTACTTAAATATACATAACCTCAAAATTCTATCAAGATTTTCCGATTGAGAGTCGCAGAAGTAAGTAAGAGAAAAGTGCGCTAAAAAACTTTTCAAGATTTCCAAATATGAAATTCGAAATTTTTCTTACTCTCCCATTTTTAAACCTCCATTAAGAAAATGAATTTTGTAATTGTATCACCCACTAAATAGTTACTTAAAATTTAAATCCTCTCAATCAATATTCATCGAAAAATATTAACCTGTTTTAAAGGTCTTACATGTTTTTCCTAATTATAGTTCATTGTTTGAATTTCAGAATAATTTTTTCTGTAGTTTTGTAAATAAAAATATTGCTAACTATATCTTTTTTTTGCAATAATATAACTATGAGGAGCACATTCCAGAATCAAAATAAACTATCTCCAAATTCCCGTATTATTGTAAACAGTAGGTTACTAAATATCACGAGAGAAATTTTTTTAGTTATTTTATGCTTATAACTGGCATCTGATTAATTGAGAGTGATGTTTAAATCTAATAAATTATACTTCTTTAAAAAAGCTAAATTATTTAAAGAATAAGTGAAGAATTTGAACAATATTTTACGAGCCTGTTGAATATTAAAATCGTTGATAATGGGGTGTCATCCACATATATTATTTACGTTTATGTAAAAGGAATTGTATCCCAAAATTATATTTTTGGTTACTTGGATTTTTGCCAATAAATATCTGCAATGTATATGACGATATTCCTGTGAAATAAATTACGAAATGTTATAATTGAAGATACATTTGGTTTATATCAGCTGTTACACTTGTTCAAATCTAATAATATTTTTTATTGTATATTCTTAAATGTATTGGAAAAATAAATTTTGCAATTCCTATAACAAATTTTTAAGCTTTGTTTCAGCATAATCATTTATTTTTATTTCATCATGCATTAGTGTGAGTTTTAGGGCGTTTTTCATTATTACCTTAAATCTTGATTCTATATTACATTCTGTTTCCTTTGCAAAAAATGGTCCGAAATAATTTTGTTATCACTCTCGCAGACTATTAATGAGCGATAACACTTAGTGAATGCTTCACTTCAACAAACATTTGTTATAATTGTTTTTATCCTATGCACGTCTCTGACGTTTCCGTCACAATTTTACAAGTTGCGTAATATAAGGTAGAACGATAAAAACAGTCACCAGTCAACAACATTCAAAGAAATACAGTTTAAAGCAGTTGGGAATATATTGAGGTTATCCTCAGTCATGATTACAAAGTGTGGAGGAATTTCAATCTACCATTCTCATTCTATCCATGTAATATAGCAAAAAGACATGAGCACTAGCAAGTTTAAAATAGGCCACTCTAACCGGTCTATGAAAAAAAAACAGAGATACTTGTTGACGTCTTCAGAAAAGTGCTATATTTTTTTCTACGAAGCCCTCTCTCTATATATGCTGGAATTTCAGTTATTTAAGTTTCAGTTGAGGGCACTAAGTAATTGTTTGGAAAAAATACACATATTTAAAAAGAGATGCGCCTACTTCGTTTTAACTCATGAGCAATCTATCTGAATAAACTCTACTCTAGCATAATTTTCTTTAACATTTTTGTCAGGAAGAATAAAAACGAATCCTAGTTGTTAAGCTGTGCATTCATGGCTAATTTATTACTCTGGATTTCAGCAAAATATTCATTTCTAAGGAAGATATAGGACAATAGGTACATGATATATCAGCTTCAAATTCCATTGTAGTCTTCTACGCATTCTGTTACTATAGCGCAAGTATATAAAATAAAATTATGCTTACAACTTTTTATAATTAAACAATTAGAATAAACAATTAAAAATAATCGAACGTGCTCAAAAAGGAAACGATAAATTCCTATAAAATCTTGTACGCATTAAATGTCCCATAATAGTAAGTATTGCGTTCTGTCATATTTAAAATTCCCTATATTTAAGTCTACTAATTAACGTTACATTTCAAAATTGAATCAGAAACACATTTAATTACAAATTTTATTTAAATATGGAAGAGTAAATTTGGGAAATAAATCTATTAAATGAAATAAAGTTACATGGCTAATCCATATTTCAATAATTGGTATTACGTTTTTGTCCCTGCACAAAAAAAATAATAACAAGAAAATTACTTTCTGTGTTTTGCTTCATGGCTCTTTTAGTTAAAAAATGCTAAGAAATTGCTACTTGAATAATTTAGAATAATTAAAGAGAGCAGAATATGTTTGTTTAAACTAAGTAATCTTATTTGGTAATCTTAGTTTTTTTTATCAGTAGATTCAAGTTATATGAGTAATTTCAATTTGAGGTGCAGTAAAATTAGAAATAATATAATTTAGAATTTTCTGAAGAAATTGATAGAAAAGTATAAATTAAAATCAGCTATTAATTAGAAATTCATTGAGTTTATTTAAAAATTTATAAGAAGTTTAACTGCGTTTCATACATTGTCTTCATTATTTACGTTATAGCTTCAGAAATCTGGATTCTTTTGTATATGTATGAAAAAGGCATATTTTAACACGTCAAGTTATATGTGAGAGACTATATTAGCACCAGATGAAATGATAAAGTAAGCACATGCATTCTTAAGAAAGTATTAAAGTAAATATAAAATTTATCTTGAGTCAGGCATTAGTCTTGAATACTTTCAATTCCATTCGCATTTTTTATATAGCCACAGATCTGTTTGTAAATCATTTCTAACGAAATCAGTCTTTTTCATATGGTGTTATTAAGAAAATATAGTATTTTAAAAAGTAAATAATATATTTAACAGTTTCATAATTTTACTATTATTATAATAATAAATAATGTATCATAATTTTATATTATTTTTAGTGGAAAGAAAAAATAAGCTAATAGATAAATTTTAAGGAAATGGAATATATTTCACAGGAGGTATTTGTATTACCGCATTAATAATCCTTAACTTTTGAAACTCATCAAAAGTACATTGAATAAATTTCACTTGAATATTTCGCTACATTTGCTTTAGTCAGTATTTAATGTTAATCTATATTAAAAAGAAGAATCATTAATCGGTAAAAAATCCAGTGAAAACTACGTAGCATAGGATTAATAAAAACCCAAAAGTGAATTTTCAAAATTCATATTTCTCTTCGTCCCATAGTTCAAATTTAAATAGATGAATTAAAAAAGGAAAGAAAGAGTTGATTTCAAAGGCTAGTAAATATGTTTTAGGTTGAAAAAATATCATATAAACACATTCACTTACATGCACGCCCATATATAATTATCATAAAAGAAAGTATATAAAATGGTGTTTTAAATGTAAATATATCCTACAATTCAGAAAAAGAAAAAAAAAAATATGAATATTAGAACCCAGAGCAGGGGTGGGCAGACTTTTCCAAGGTACGGAGACTTTTCAAGGTGTTGGTAATATATTTGGCTAAATCTTGAGGTATGATACGAGAAAGGCAGAATTTCGACCCACGACCCCTGAAAAGTTTTGTAAGTGTAAGTGTAATGAGGAAGGAAAATATCTACAATATTTATTACAATTTCATAATTAACGCTTAATACGTACTTACCACAACAGAACTAAAATAAAAATTAAAAAAAAAAAAAACTAACCCATTAAAAAACCGCGTTTAAAGCAAAACGCAAGTAAAAACATAATAATAATAACCACAAATATAATAATATCAAATGATACATTTATTATCAAACAATTCAAAATACCTTAAAAAATAAAACATTATTTTCATCTGAAGTTAATTTTCGTAGTTATAGTCAGTAGCAGACTTAGTTTGCATACTGTCAATCAATCTTGAATATTTCCGTATATAATTACTAACTGCTAAAATCTTCAGGAGTTCTCTCCAAAATGTTTGACGGTCCACCAGTCGATCGCGATGGACGTAATGTCCACCCCGGATCTAGAGCAAGGATGGGCATTTAGTCAATCGTGGTCGACCTGTGGACCACCAAGATATTTTGGGGTGACCACCTGAAGATTAGCATTTAGTAAATATACGCCGAAATATTCAATATTTGCTGACAACATACATATTAAGTCTACTATTGATTATAATTACGGGTCTAATTTTGGATGAAAATGTCTTATTTTTAATGTATTTTGAATTATTTCGTAACAAATGCATCATTTGATTATATTATATTTGTGGGTATTATTATTATGTTTGTGTATCTTGCGTTTTTCTTTAAACATAATCTTAAAAGTGTAAGTTTATTTTATTGTTGTTGTTTTTTAATGTAGGTAAGTACATATTCCGTATTTATATTATTAAGTTATAATAAATATTGTTGATCTTTTTGTTTGCTCACCACAACTCTACTACTGGGTGGACTGCAACACCTTGAAAAAACTAGAAGTACTTGAAAGGTTTACCCACCCCCTTGACTTACAGCATAAGACCTATTACAGAAAAAAGAAAAATTAATAGACCAAACTGCAAAAAAAAAAAAAAAAAACTATTATGTTCACTAAAGCTGTTATAGAATAGTAATGTAGGGTTGAGTGTGTTTTACCCTATCCTTACCCATCCCTTTCAGCAGAAACTTACACATAATGGAATAAGGAAAACAATGAATAAACAAAAATCATAATATTAAACATATATTAAGCCTAAAATTTACACATGTAACAAAAAAGCATGTTACTATATTAGCATGACTAATTTTAAAGAGAAGATATTTTGTTCTACATAAATCTATGTTTTGTTGGGTTTTTTTTAAATTTATATATATATGAATTCAGATCTTAAAGTATCCGACTACGTTCGGAACCGTGATTTTAAAAAGGCGCATAAATACATAATTTAAATGATATTTAGTGTCACTTAGATTAGAATACATGTATAAAATAGTTTTAAGGAGATTTTAACAAAAAAGTTATTTTAATACAATATTTCGGCAAAAAATTAATTTAGAATAACCTTTTTTCAAAATGTTCTCCTTTTGTGAAAAATGCTTCTATTATAATAATATTTTGCCTGTATATAGATCAGACCTCTTTACAGAGGCTCAACTATGAGTTTTGAAAAATTCACATTATTTTCAGAGTTACAACCATTTGAAATAATTATCGGCGTTTTTTTCTTAACATTTCTCCCCTCTGATGTCTTAAATCATGGATAAACCCACTTCTAAGTTATATATTTTAAAAATTTTACTTGAGCCTCTGTACAGAGATCTGAGCTATATACTGGCAAAACATTATAATAGATGCATTTTTCACAAAAGAAGAATATTTTGAAAACGGGTCATTCTATGTTCATTTTTTGTCAAAATATTGTACTTAAATAATTTTTTTATTGTAATATTATTCTTAAAACAGTTTTATATACATTTTCTAATCTAAGTGACACTAAATATCATAAATATAATCCATTTATACGCTTTTGCAAAATCACGGTTCCGAACGTAGTTGGATACCTTAAAATAGGAAGCGGAGTTCAGAAAAATGAAGATTTACGACATCTACTTTTTGCTTTTAATCAAGAATCTAAGGTCTCAAAAGCTACTCGAGACATATGGTTTGGGCATGGAGAGGATGCCGTTGCTGAAAGAACCGCTCGATGTCTTTCAAATGCTATGCGTGGAGTTTCGTTCAATACTGATGCAGAATTGAGAACTTGGTCGGAGGAATTTTTCTAGTCGAAACTAGATTATTTCTACCAACAAGGTGTGGAAAATCTCCTTGAACGCGCTGGGACAAAATTGTAAACAAGTAAGGAGATTATATTGATTAACTTGTTAATTTTTATTAAAAAAAAACTAAACATTTTACAGAAACTACGGGATTTTACACAATATATTATTTGCATTATTTTCTCATAAAAGATATATTAGAAAATTCTTAGAATACTTATGCTCTAAACAGTATAAGTTTCCATGCAGGATCAATAACAAGATCATTATTCCTTTGTATGTAATGAGATATGATAAATTGAATTGAGTATATTTCTTTTCGGGAAAAGATATTAACTGAAGCAAATTAAATATATTTTCTTTTTTATTAGAATCAAATGATCAGGAAAAAATTAAAATTAGAGATATAATCTAAATAATTAATATTTATATATATATATATATATATATAATGTACATAAGGAGTGTTGAAGGAAATAATTCATAGCAAATGCAAACAAATTTAAAATTTTATCGCATTTTTTCTCCAAAAGGAATTCCATGGCTCAAATATTAAATTTTTTTTCTGTAAAGGAGATATAAAAATAAATAATAAAAATATTTTTTTGAAGTGACATGTTTTAAGGTTTCTTTACAGAGTTTTTAATCTCCCCATCCACCACATCACTACTCCACTTATTAAGAATATGTATATAAAATTTCTATAACAAGAATGAGTACATCCGGAAGAGAGGAAATAGAATGAAATCAGATATCCGCAGATTACGCATTAACTTTTCGGGATCAGTGACTGAAAAGCTGAATTTCCTCTGTATTGCGACAGAGAAACCAGATTAGCTACAAAACAAAGGGCATTCAAAATTTACGATTTAACCTTTATGCAAATGTAATTCCGCCAACTCACATTTCCCGTACCAATGTCGGAAGAAGGAATCTTGAAAATTCTGAGCAAATGACGTAATTTAAATCAGCACGGCAATTGAGATAATGTAAGACGGGTGGACAAATCACGTGATCAGGATAGTTCGACATTAGGGTCAGAAAGATGCTGGCTTTCGAAGATGTTGGCATGAATGAGTAAGACATGGCCATGCAGAGAATCAAGAGAATAGAAATCAACCGACAGTGACGAAAATAGGTGAGGAGAGCGTGATTGTCCAAACAGAACACCCAGAGCCTGATGTGTCTACATCAACGATCTTTAGTATTATCGGAACACCGGTGGAGATCAACAGGCAATTCAGAAAAAGGGAACTGAGGTCAAAGTGTCTAAATCACTGTCTGCCCCTCAGGTTTGCACACCCCTAGACGAACTTACAGTTGTTCTAGGTGCATTAAACCGGAATCTACCTGATCTTCAATTACTGGAGTAGAACTGGTTTAAGCCATGGATTGCACTTTGAATTGTGCGAAGACGACTATTGAGGAGTACAGAACAGTAAATGAGTTATTTTGCTATCGTCTACTGCACAGCTCAACAAACTGGAATTTTAATACTGGTAACCATTGCATTTGTTTAGTTCTACTTTTGGGTTGCGTTGAACACTTACAGAAATGAAGTACGATAAGATTCTACACCTTGCAGCACCCTTCCTTTCACGAATCCCTGATCTTTCATTTCAACAGGGTGATGGCCGGTTGCTCCTTGCTATAGCGATTGCCAAATCATTCCCTAATATAGCACTTTTAGGTTTTGATAGGCAGGCTTCTCCAACCGTCCTTGGAACGCATTAGTTAAGCAATACCACAGATGGATATGCACCAATTCTCCAAGTCAGTGCCTAACCTGATAACAGTTTAGGCGCTGACTGTATCAGAGTCACAGTGTAACGGGTTCTATTCGGGCTTTCTATTAATCCTCTTGGATAAAATAATCTTTTTAATTGTGATTTCAGTTGAAAACCTCTTTCCGTGAAGCCGACTTAGTTTTATGTAAATTAGAACTATTTAAGCGTTAGTCGTAGAGATGGTTTGGATAGAAGAAAATTAAGAGTTCGCGACAGGAGGTCATATAGTTAATTCATGTGGAATATAATTCAAGTATTGAAGCAAGAGTGCTCAGGAGATTAGATAAGTGTACTTATTTCTATTATATTTAATAGCTTAAGTTTGATTGCTGCTCAGATTTAGTGATTTAAGTGCATTCTCAATTAATTTGCTTAAGACTTTTAGGTGATATAGTAAATAAAATTCTGTTAATTCAAAAATAGTTGACCTTTACTCGAACCCTCAAACACTCGTGTTCGACGGGACGTGACAACAGGTAAGCAAAAATTGAAATGTTTTGCAGTGAGTGTTGTTATAGCTGTATTTTAAAAAGAAAACATTTAAATCCTATGATACTGCTATTGTTTCATACTCCAATACATATGCTCCACACCTGCTGATTTTCTTCCTATTCAGATAAATCCCTTATGGCTCTTAACTTTTTATACTTTACAGGAAATTAAATTATAATAATTATTATTATATGCATACTAATTATATATAATTATAGTCTTACATAATAATATTATATAATGATAAATATAATAATAATAAGTATAATTGAGATAACATGCATATAATAATAATAATATATAATTATAATTATATTAACATGTATATAGTTATAATAATGTATAATTATACAATTTAAATAACATGTATATTATAATAATATATAACTAGAATTATAATAACATGTACATTTTAATAATATATAACTATAATTATAATAACATGTATATAATAATATATAACTATAATTATAATGACATGTATATAATAGTAATATATAACTATAATTATAATAACATGCCCATAGTTATAAAAATGTATAATTATACAATTAAAATACATGTATATAAAAATAATAAATTCCTTTGCTGTATAAAAGCTCTTTGGAAGCACATTATCAATCAGTTAAATACAACTGAAATATGTACTCGATCCACATGGGCTAAATAGATTTGGAGTAAGTCAATTCCATTAAATTTTTTTTATCATTTATTCTTTTAAAAGTTTATTATATATTCATAGTACTGCAAGATCTTTGTTTGAAGAGAGCATCAATAGTAACTCCCTCTATCCTATAACTAAAAAATATATCTGTTGAAGATTGTCCCTGATAAGCAGAAAGTCTTTTGAGAGAGGACCATCAGATAATACCAATACCACTAGAGTTTCTGCCCATCTTGGAGAGACCATCGGGGTTCTGTTAATCACATTTTCGATAAATGCTATTTAAGAGGCGATTGGCTCTGACTGTTACATAGCTAACCATCTGATTGGATGGACCCGAGAAACCTTCTTGAGAAAGAATCCTTCCTTATCCTTACCTTTTTCTTCATTTTTTTTATTTCGATTGCTTATTTTATCTTTTTTCTCTAACGTTTTCTTTCGCGTCTTAGAACATTTTTTCTCTCTGAAAGTAACTCTCCTTCTGGTATTTTTTTCTTTTCTTTTTGTTCTTTTTCTCCTCATACATTTATCCTCTTTTACACTTCTTACGATTTCCCTTTCGTTTTTTTTCGTTGGGACATTTTTTTTTCAACTACGTAGAATTTTCATCGAAATTCTAAATCTCATCAACGCTTCTGAGCGTAAAAAGCGGTGAACTCGTCTCCAGAAGTAATTTACCTTTCTCTTTCTTTCCCCCCATTTAAATGAGTTATAATGAGGAGGAAAAAAAGGAAATGTGGAATGTGTTGAAACGGGAAGATAGATCAGAATATACTACGAAACTTCCCATCAATTCCCCCTTTTTGAAAATTATTATCAGTTTAGGGTTTAATGCAAATGGATTTTTAGCTCGATTTTAAGTATTTTAACCTGATTTCCAACTTTAATGATTTCTTGCTCCTATCGTGACGTGTAAGTTAGTAATGAATGTTTCGGAATTAAACATGAGGTACATGAGACTTCGAGTTTTTTTTTATTTTTATTTTAATGAAAAAGAGTGATTTTTTTTTATTGTATTTCATCTCTTAAGCTATAAACCATGAATTACTTTAAAGTAAGAAAGATATTTTGTACTTTCTTAAAATATAAAAGTTTTCCAGATTTACTTTTGTCTCTTATATGAAACTACAAATTTGAAACTCGTTACTAACTGCAATGTACTTGAAGTAATTTTTTAAGGTAACCATAACATAAAACATTCAAAATAAGTTTTTCTTTTATAGTAATGAAATAAATGCATTAAAAAAAATCATTTGACCTTTGCAAGCTATGGAAGTTTAAACTAAATTTTTTGTGCATCATATATCTCAATAATTAGGATCAATTATTTTTGCATGATATTTCAAATACTTTATTAGTTTTAAAAGTTATTCGGGTTTGATAACTCCAAGAGATATCTTTTAAGGTTCGGATGTTTTTTTTAAAATTGATTACTTTCTCATTTTAATATAATTCAACTTTCACAAGCTACACTTATGGAAGAAAAAAATAGCTTTTCTGTGTAATCATATTTTGTACTATTTAAATATATCCTTTAGCCCTTGAAAGATGAAAAATACTAGCAATTACTAAATATTAAATAACTATTTATTGAAGATGAGTTCCTGATTACTCGTTAAAAAAAGAAATATTTATATTCGTCTACGTTGTTTAGTATAATGTTTATATAAAAAATGCTTTTAAACACTCATAATGGGTTTTATTTACAATCACAATAAAGAAAAATAAAAACCTGCAATATATTGAGTTTTGTTCTAAGTTTTCGAAATATTTTCCTAAATATAGCAACGTTTAAGATACTATAATTTATGCCTGAATTTACACAGTTCTAGGAAAAAATTACTCCTGTTTTAAGCCTGATTAGATTATATATATTTTTAATTTAACGGTGTTCTAAAACAGGGGTTCCCCAACTTTTTTCTTAAGAAAAGGCTGCCTAATAATTTTTTCTCTTTATAATATACTGAGTAAAATGTAATAATAATACTTTTCGTTTAAAAAAACTTACATATAACAACAATTTAACTAAGAATATGAGCAGAAAATTTGAAAAAAAAAATGTTTTACTAGATTTGGTTTTTATTTTTATTCGATGCCGTTCCGCTTTAGCATTTGTATAATATTTATACGTACCACAATATTATAATTTATAAAAATTACAGTGTATAAAAACTAAGTAAATTTTAATATAGATAATTGCTCTTCTCTTTTTAATAGACATTTGAAAAACTTTCATAACCCCAAGGGGCATAACTGGACATTTCTAGAAATCCTTGTTCCTCAGAAACGCAAGAACTGTTGTTGATAAATCACATAATTTTGGAACCACAGTCAAATGATTATAGAATATCATAAGTTTGCTTTCTCTCGCCTGATTTTCACACTACCAAAATTAAAGCTAATTTTTTAATACGCAGTAGCTCCTGCTATTGAGTTAGACGGATCTTTAAGGCAGTCAAAACTGAAACACATGTTCAGTTTGAAAATAATTGGTCATTTCGGCATCGTAACAACTCAATGTGTTCAATGCGAAAAATGTAATTGTTTCGAAACTTGTGTTAGGCATCTTACGTCTTTCTGATCATATAGAAATCTGAACAGATTACGTTAAAATTTTGATAGATACTTTTTAACCAAAGAATGTTTACAAAAGTTAGAATATGGGAACTTGGAATACAGAAAACAACGAAAATTAAAATTTTAATACATATTAATGTTATCTAATATTATTAAATATAAATATTTAAGGATAAACATATTTTTCCAAAGCTGATCCTATTAGTCGAATTATTCCATTGGGCCTTTATTGCATATTCCTACCCTAAGAAAGTTGCAACACTAAAAATATCTTTTTTTCAGAATTAATAATTTAAATTGCAAATTTTCAGCTATAATTATTGGTATATTACAATTTAATAGTTGAAACGACTGATCATTTATTACTGGTCGATCATAGCTTTATTTCATTAATTGATCTTTAACAGCAATAGGTTTTATTAATTTTTTATATCTAATTATTTTTTTCAAAAATATCATTTATAATACCTGATTCAAAGTATAATACCCTCAAAAGATGCATTGGAACCATTAAAGTGAGTAAATCAGTGATTGACTGCGTGTAATATAAATATATAAAAAGTGACGAGGACGACACCTGAGCTAGTTCTGTACTCCACAAAACTCCACACCACAGTAACTTGATGACTATGAACCCGACAAAATTAAAGTACATACGCTCTTCTTCACGTAGGGTAATTAGACACCAAATCTCGAGTCTACCAATTGAAAACGCTAACCACGAATTTGAGACCATGACTACTCTGAAACACAACCTACACTGATTTCAAATATGATGTCTAAACAATTTGGAAATAATGGAATAAATTCATATGACGTCATAATCACATGATAAATGACAAACATGTGTTTCTAGCCAGTCAATTTATAAATTCTTGTGACGTCATAGTCGCATAATAAATGCAATCATGTGTCTCTAGACAATCAGTTCAAAATTCTTCGTTGTTGCCAACTTTTTCTTTTTACAAAAACTTTCTTTTAAAAAGTTCATATTTGTCAACAATTATAAATAAATAAAATATATTTGATTTGGAAATGCAATTATAAAATAAGAGTTATTGTTTTTTTGTTTTTTGTTGTTGTTTTTTTTAACTTTAAAACCTTTTGATGTAATTTTTTTTATAATACTTGGACATCTTTACTCAATTATGAAACTTGAAATTTTATCTAAATTTTACAAATAGAATAACAAGTACTATTAGTTTGATGTTTGTTTT
>BMAV01019548.1:293083-342759 GCA_019973955.1 Trichonephila inaurata madagascariensis
GATGCCATTCATATGTATACATATTAACTTTAGTTATTATTATCGAAAATGACTGTAATTTCTCTTCAGTTGTTTAAAAGTAAGTTGCCTTATCATTCATTTTAATTCTTTGTCCAGTGACAAACATGGAAACATTAAATAATTGGAATCCTAATTCCATTTTTAAAATAAAAATTATAACACGCATTAAGACATTCAACTCTTTCATAGAATTCAAACAATAAATTTCTTTTTTTCTAAAAAACCATTTTATCGCACAATAATAATAAAGTTACGAGTCTCTCCGACAAATTAGCAACCACTCAACTGTCAACATTTTAGAACGCGAAGCCCTGAATAAAAGACATGGACATTATTTCCGCGGTCGTCTTTGATTGTACGCCAGCGAAACAGGCGAACCCAAATCTATAGCTTGTCAGAACAATAATGGCGAATCCAAAATCATGTTTCATACCCATGTTAATTACGGCTCAGAGAGGAGGCCTTTTGAAGACTATTATTGTGTCTCGGTCGGAAAGGTTCCTCGACTAAATTCCATGTCATTACTTGAGGGTTGTCAGACAAGCGGCTGACACTTTCTGCTTGATTAATGAGAATGCCCTGTTCTGTGGAAGCGTCAACTCTTCATCACTTACTATACTCATCTCCATTAATTACTGCGCTCTTAGGAATGCTCATGATGGTGCAGTGTAAGGCGGATTGGATTGCTTTTCGAGTACGCCAATTACTGCGATTGGTTTTGAATAGATAGAGTTGGAATGGGGAGATTGCATTAATATCCCAAAAGAGTGCTGCTCTAAAGGCTGTTTCAGAAATTATTCAGTAGTCATTTTTTTTTTAAATTTTAAGGGCTATAGAACCTAAAGATGGTGCACATTGAATATTTTAATACTGCCTGGGAAAGTATTTCATTTCCTACAAAGACATATTGATGCTGTGGGAGTACTTTCAGAAGATTAGATTAATCGATCTTTTTTAATGAAAATGGTGTAAGTCCTTTTAAAGAACTTAATACAAAGAAGGGATTGCTTATAGATGCTTCAACATTTTGTAGTCATAGTTCTTTTGTTAGTTTTAATAGAAATATAGATTGTGCATTATCATTCTTTCAAATTTAAATAGTTATATGAATTATGTTTTCTTCCACGTCTTTTTAAGAATGACTTATAAGTTGATTCAGTTAAAATTGTATAAATAATTCTTATCACATTTCACTTTTTGTTAAAAAATGTCGATATTGATTTTTAAAAAAAAAATTCAGAGCAATGAATAAAAACATCTTTTATCTAACAAAGGCGTATGTTTCCATATTCTTTAATACTAATATCGTAATGGAAATATCCTTATAAAGTGTGCTTAGATTTAATTTTCGCACAAAATTTAAAAATCAGATCTTTTTCGAAATTAGTAAAATAATGATATATTATTTGTGGAACTAAATGTTTTTCAATTTCAACAATCCCCATAAATGTCGCAAATCTTCAATACAATTTGGTAACAATAATTATTATTTTTTAAAAAACGAGATTTCCTTATTAAGTGCATTAAAACTGCTCCGTTTTTATTCATTTATTTGCTTTGATTTTTCCTCTTAGCTGTGTATAAATTTTATAACTCGCTTATAATAATTTATGGTACAATAATGATGGTTTCTTTGCTTTCTGTCGCTCAATTATAAACCAAATACCACAAATATGCATATCAAAATTTAAAAATATATACACTCTAAAACAAAACAAAACAAAAGCGATGCACGTAAAATGAATTATCCGAAAGGGACATAAATATATAACTGAAAGAATCATAAGATTTGAATGTCCTACCATACTACAGAACTACTACTTGGCCAACTGTGGTGCTAATACAAGTTGTTATGCAGTTGGGAATTGATTCGTAAAGTTGGCAGTTGGCTGCTCTCCAAAATCATTCGAATTGTTGAGGTATATCAGTGCGATCTTGGGACGGTGTATTGGGGCACCCGATACCATCACTTTTGGTTGCCAAACTGTATTTTAGATAAATCTCAGGATACCCAAGTCTGTCCTGGATATCCCCAGTTATATTTTCGCTGAGATTCAATTCATAGCGAGACAAATGCTAAACACATTTCTACTCCATTCCGTGAGATTTCGGGTCGAATGCGCCCGGTTATGTTAACTGTAAATTAATTAAGCAAGAGTGAGGGTTAATCGGTTAGATGACCTTTGTGACATCAACTTCCATTCGCTGAGTCACTAATTGGTGGTCATTGCATTCATTGGGGTCAGCATTACACTTAGGATAATTGGAAAAGATAAATCAGAACTTGTGAGCACCAATCGAAAAATAATTCTGTTCTGGCGTTCTGTCATTTCTAGGTTGACCACTAACTTCATGTTCTCCAGGGCAGCGGTTTATCCTGTCTTGCTGACATGACGATGTTGAGTGATTCTGCGTTTTCATTACCCTTCTGCGTTCAGTCTAATTGTACCAAATAGAGACATCTGCTCACACTTTTCAGGAATCCGTGCACGAAGTGTTGATACAGTCCAAAAGAATTAACGGAGCTACAATTGAATGGAAATTTTATCTCAGCATTGGAATATCCTATGTTTAGTATACCATTTGGATGATTCGTTGTATTGGGTTAAAACTTTAGAGACTCAATCATTAGTTGGTAAAAGTTAATCTTTAGTTTATTCTATAGAAAGTTATGTTAATATACGATCTGGTCCCATTTGGATAAATCCTTCTTGATGCGTGGCTTTTTGTTACAGGATGTAATTATTCCAGAAAATGTATATTGAACAAAAACTGTTAAGCAAGAATAGTAGACATTAATTAAACTAATACATATTAATGAAACTTTCTACGCATTTTAGAAACAAAAAGAAATAGAGTTTTATTTATTAAGTCTATATTTTATGAGTAATGTGAGTTCACACTTCTCAAAAATATGATTATTGTTGTTATTTAATTTTCTTTTTAATTTGAGCATGAATTCATTTTATTTTTCTTTTCTACAAAATAAATACACAATTATGAATTTAACAGATAACAAGGCAGAAGAGTATATTTCACTGACAAACGCATAAAATACAGAATATCCGAGTTTTCTCTCTTAGAGCTATAATCAAGTGGAGCTCCTGAGGGATGAAGTATTTTGGAATTAGGTTTTTGTACTTAAATAAATATTCTTATATTTTAATAAGCCTTTGTTATTCTAATTATTGTTCTTAAACTATTCTGAAAATCAATATGCAAGCTTTTTTCGCCTTAATAGTACATTGTAGAAAACTCAAGATCCTGCTTTAAAAATGAAATGAAAATTTGATAAAGGAAAATAATATATAATTCAGACATAAAATAATATTACTAAGAAAGGTCCCATATGTATTACCAATGTTGTTTTGTATCTACAAATTAATTGTAATAAAAATTTTCTTTAAGAAAAATTAAATATTCAAATCTTTATTGAAATGTAAAAAATGACTAGTAGGTTTGAGTCCATGTAAATATCCTTGGGTATAGTGTCGGTAGCTTCATCTTACTAAGGCCCTTAAATTACAATGTATATTTTCTGCCGCTCACACTTGCAGAATAAAGAAGTTATACTTGTACTTTTAAATAAATGTTAATTCTAGCATTAGAAACTCTGAAAATGAAATTTATAAATACTTTATTTACTTGAATCTAAGCCGCACTTGTTTTCTAATATTGAATATACTGAAAATCGTTTGCGGCTTAGAATCGAATTTTAAAAAAATGCGTTGGATGGGGCAATTAGAACAATTACAGATTCCAAACTATTTTATACTACTTTTCATTTTCCACAAAGACTCGTTCAGAATTTGGACTTAGATTCGAGTAAATGCGGTAATACTGTATTAACAAACTTCTCGCTGAATACTTCAAAAAATCTTTATTTAGGTTGAACCAAATACCAGTCTCTGTTTTCACACAAGATTTGGAAATTCTGACATTCTCTAGAAAATATTAACTGAAAACTGTCTTTAAAAATCCCCACATAATTCCTCATAATACATGGCACGGAGAATATTTAGAAGATGGATCGATCCTACAGTATATGGCCATAGCAGAGAAAATGACGAACTATTTCTGTTGGCTGCATTCTATGTCCATTAGAGAATCTAACTATTCTAATTAACTTTTGATTTAATTTGAACCCCGAATCTGTCAGATATTTTCGTTACTGTAATTAAGAAAGAATTTCCGTTATTCATTTAGCACAAAGGCTTGGTTGAATTATATTATTGAGTTCATGTGGTTGTTTGCCGAGGAAAGAGACTTAATGATGAAATTTCAAAGGACTAAAGAATACTTTGTTTCAAGTTAGTATTCAGTTATCTTTGTTTCTGCTTATTGAGCATCGAAATATTTTCCGAATTTCGGAAAGTAAAAGGCAAAAGTTTATCAATAATTCATTTAACTTCAATGAATCAAATATAAATTGAGCTTTAATATTTCATTTAATAGCGTATAATCAATGAAACACATATGTCTGAATTATATTTTTTAACCTTTTTTAAAACCTTAATAATTGTGTTAACATTCTCTTGTATATAATGTTCTAATTTAGAAACTATTAAACTTATTTGAAAGGGGCTCATTATTATACTTTCAAGCAAAATTATAAACAACTACTTGTAAGAACAAAATTGTTCAAAAAGAAGTTTTAATTGTCAATTACACTCACAAAACATTGAACAAAAGTATTTGAGTTTTTTCCCCCCATTATTTATATTTATAGTTGTTGCTCAAATGTTCCATGAAATACGAAAAAAGGTACAGTAATTAAAAATACATTTGATCTAAGACATTTGTGTGTGTTTTCATTGATTTCTTATTTACTAAGTTGTTTTAGTGTATATCAGTTTTCTTTTAAAATATATATGTATATTTTTGTTGTGTACTGAAGATTTTATATAACTGTAAATAAATATAGATAATTTACTGTTTTTAATGCCAAAACTTAAGTCATAAATAAGAACTTAATCTTTATTTTCTATACACAAAATGAGGTTAAAACGTATAGTTTCTACATGGTATAAATAGTATAAAAAAAATAACATGGTATAAAAGTTTGAAATTTTTAAATTTTGTGTATTAAGACAAAATTTGAAGTAACGAAATAGTTTTTTTATAATGGTACTGTATGTTGTATATAACATAAAATATGCACAAACAAAAAAACAAGTAATAACAAACTAGCTTTTTTCTTTTGTCACTTGATAACTTTTGAAAAATGTACAGTCGGTCCTGCATTCTTCTTGAAGGAAATTGAAGTTAAATATCACATTAGTTCTGTAACCAAATTTAAAATTTATTTCTCCAGTAAGAATTTTTAAAATTAAAGGTTTTTTAAAGTCATTAAATAATTTTCCCTTCTATTAACCATGCAGCAAATTAAAATCTGTGGACCCAATTAACAAAACTGAGATCTGCAAGCACAATATACGCATACAATATCAGAGCCCTACAACTGAAATGTTATTTAAAAAAAATTAAAATAAAAATCAGTTTTACAATTTTAAAAATTAAATTTCAATTTTAATATTTTTTTTTCGTCCCATGCTGCTTTAAAGCTTTCCTAACGTGTGTGTTATGTTTTAAAGATGTGTTTTTTTAAAAATTGATTTTTTGAAGACACACATTTAAAGGTACTATCTCCTTTTAAAACATTTTTATTATCTTTATCTTAAGCAATTGTTATTTTACTGCACATATATTAAAAAAAAATAACGTTAGTGTAATAATGTATATGTTTATTCATCGAACTCTTAAGTGTTACATTCAAATAAATTTTGTTCAACTCTTCTGATTTTCTTCTAAATTTACTAGAGAATCTAATAAGTACAAATAGGAACAACTATATATATATACCATAAAATAAGATCGAAATTTAAGGGTGAATGTTATACGCCATGTATAAAAAGAATAGCTTTAAATATAATAAAAGAAATGAGCATAAAAAAATTACTTTTATATGTATGGAAATAATGTTTGTTTTAAAGAATTGTGACTTGCCTTATATAAACTAAAAAAGAGTTGTAGTTCTAGGAATATACTATTTTTTCAAAAGTCTGGGATAATACATCGGAGAAATAATTTCAAAACATAAGAGCAATGTATACTAATATTTCAGATTTATTTGTTAAAAAGGGAGTGCGTGTTATACGGCGAATATAACTTAAAATTAAAAATTTCAGCTTGAAAGTATAGGTGCGCGTTATACACCGGATTTTACGGTAATTTCAAATGTATCCCTTTTCAAAATAGTACATGGCAAGCAAATAATAACGAAATAGAAATTTTTTCGTATTTTATAACTAACAATGGACGAACTTTACCGGTACGCAAGGAATAGTATAAATTCTTATTAAAACACAAGCAACATTCTTTCTCAGCTGAGCATCTACTAAAAAAGATAAAAAAAAACTGCTGTTATCATCAGATATGCAATTTGTAGACGCTCCGAAGCCCTAAGCACTAGACAGCGACGAGGTGACAGAGATATAATTAGTTTAGTTGGGAATGTGTTGTCATTTCATCCTACGGGACGAGTTATGAGTTGTTGCCCGAAATTCAAACAAACCCTGTTTGTCTACCAACTCCATTTCTCGCCTCATAACCTATGCGGAAGGAAAATTAAAATGTACAGGCTTAAAAAGGTATAAAGGGGAACCTTTGCTCGAATAGATGGGTGGGGGAGATTTTGCACAGGATGATGCAGATGAAAATCGTAAATTCGATCGTGCCATCGAAAATCGCTATGCAAAGAGAGGAAGATTAATGTGAAAGTTGTTCTTGCTTGATTTAGGAAGAAACTGCTTTGGTCGTTTATGGATGAAAAGTGTTCGTGGAGGTTCTATAGTAATATTTAATCTTTTGAAACCTACAGTCTTATATTTAGAGATACAGAATTTGTAAAATAATGATTAAATAGTGTCTGGATAAGAACAGTTGCATCAAAAAGACAGAAATGAATATATGGAATAAGAAGGGAATTTATAAATGGTTTCAATAACATACTTTTTTTATTAAACTGTATCTAATGCAATTGATAAAATTTATTTTGAAGTAGTACTATTATATTTATATGTTACTAATCTCCTATCTAAATGTGACCATGGTAGCCTATTGGTCAAGGTTAAGGGCCTTGTAGCTGACGTGTCATGAGTTCAAGGAGAGTACCATTGAAAACCCGCCGTGTAGGGTGGCGATGCACGTTAAATTTGCCGAAGCTCAAACGTTCTTGCGTTGGTGTAGTGTGGAAGTTAGGAGGGGTTGCTAGCTCAGGTGTCGCTCTCGTCACTTGACCATTGGTCAAAGTTACGAGGTCTGTCGCCAAAAGCCCTCGAGTAGCTGAATATTCACTCACTCAGTTTTAGCTAAACATTACGAATCATTTATATAAATAAAGTTATAAAAATATCTTAAGTATGATACCTACTTAAATTTCATTATGATGACTTTATTGAAAATAATTTGTTATATTTTCATTTTTGTTTATTTAAGAAACTTTGACCACTGAAATTGCTATTGCTTTCATTCAGGCGAGCGTTAAAAATTGATTATTAATTTTTTTTTATTTATTTTAACTTTAGATTTTATTTTTATTCAAAAATTACTTCTGTTTCCAAACATTTTTTTTTTGGGGGAGGGGGGGGGTACTAGAAACATTGATGAGTATAATTATTCATAAATGTTTTTCTTAGGTTATACAGAGATAACAGATTAAAAATTAATCGACTATTACAAGCTACACTGTTAATATTATACTTGAAAAGGAAGCATTTAAAGCAAAGAATGCTTTAAAATACACGACTTAATTATATAGTTTTAAATATTAAGCACAGATTATTAAGATAAGATATTTATGTGTATGTGTATAAAAGTGAAATACAGTTACGGACATTTGGTACATAATAATTTATAAATGAATATTCTTATTTAATTATTATAAAAATTTGAATAATTAATAAATATTTTATTGAATATTTAGATTAAATCATTAATTAATTAAATAAATGTTATTAAGTGAAAAGGATAACAAGTGATATTTTATTGTTAAATGCTAAAAGTCAATGTATTGTAAAAATAGAGAGTTTATTTAATAAAAATCCCCATTTTACTTTTAAAGAAACGGATGTTAAAATTCAAAATGATTTCACAAAGAAGTGATAATTTATGTTCGGATACAAATGATACAATTTATACAAATTTGGTACAAACTTTATTTATCATATTTTTATCAGTTTGTAATAAAATCAGAATAATCTGAAAATATTTTTTAAAAATTGAATTGTATATGCACTATATTTTACATTCTATAATTTTCTTAAATCAACAATAAACTAAGTATTGGATATGAACTATTTATTTGTTTATAAAACTTATTTGTGTTATACAATGAAAAAAACTAAGTTTCTTACATTATATAAGTTGACTTTATTCATAAAATTTGTGTTATGGCCAATATATTATGCCTACTGCAGAAATTTTGGATAGAATATTAATATCATTCACAAGGATGAAACGTAAATAAATGTCTATGCTTAGAAAATTTAGTTTTTTCTCCATATTACAAGATAAATGTTCCACTTGTTTATAGTCTGTATGGTAAGCATTGAACTTTTATCGATTTTCATGAAACTGCATGCTTATAATTGCCCCAACACTTTTATATTTGAGACCCGAAGACATTACGAAAAAATTTGGTTGAAATTTAGTCCCATACAAGCTATGCACTATCTGCAGAATTTAGCAATGCATAATTCATTTCGCCCATTAAAATCTCCTTTATATATGTTATCATATTTCTGGATACACTTTGGGAATTGCTTTTATAAAATAACGTAGATAGAGGCACCAAATTTTGTGAACCTATTGTATTATTCTGAAATGAGTTATAAGTAAAACTACTCCATGTTTTAAAGTAAAGTAATCCTTTTTACTGAAATTAACGTTTTACATTCAAATTCTAACAAAATCTTTGAAGTAAAACTACACGTAAATTAAGCCTTTTATAACTGAAATACATAATTTTTTAATGTTCGTTTTAAATATTATACTGTATATAGCCATCATTAACTGAAAATGAAAGAGAAAAACATACTACAGTATTATGCATAATTTTTAAAGTATAATGTATCATATAGAGAGACATATTTCGTATTTTAAAATAAAATATTTAATCTTCCCTTACACACATTAAAACCACATTTCAATTAATGAATAAGCCTTTACTTCAAGAATGAAAAAAGAGAGATCAAAAAGAGAATTTAAAATTAAATCAAAACAAAAGTTGCTATATATTCTATCTGTATTAATTGAAATTAAAAAAAAAATGTGTTCCATCTTTTGTGCTTATTGATTCTTATTCTCCAGGTGGAGTACATCAAAGGAATATAAATTAAATTATTTTGTTTGGTTGAGGATTCGGTTTAAAATTAATGAAGCAACTAATATTCACGAGAAATACATGAAAACATTTTTGCCTTTAAAATTTATACATCAAATAAATTATGGGTTATAGAAAAATTGATAATTATTAAAATTCTTTTTCAAGTAAATTTCAATAAGTAAAAAAGGTAAAGAAAATAAAATTATTTCTTGTAAAAGATTTTTAACTCTGATTATTCCTTTACAAAGGCAATTTGTCAAAAAAAAAAATGAATTAGGAAACGTTAAAGCGAAACTGAGTACGTTAAGATATTTTATCTTTTTCCTTTAAATTTTTCTCATATTAATTATAAAAATATTTTAAATTATCATAGCGTGCGAAAATATTTTTTTCAACAGTTTGTAATCATTTTTGTTAAAGAAAGCCAAGCAGAGGTGGAAAAGTGCATGTAATGCAATTCACGTAAAAAAATGTCTGTTATGATGCAAAATTGTCTCATTTATTGAAACAGTAGCCAACATTTAATGATGAAGAAATGGGCATGCAAATCAAAATTTACATTTTATTGTAGATCAGGAAGAAACCATAATGGAATTGATAGCATATTCAACATGGTTTAACATACGAGTAAACATTTGATGAAACGATGCACATAGGGAGTTACAAGAAGTTGCTTTGTATAAAATACATATTGTCCGAATGCTTAGTTTTAAAAAAACAATACTTAAAGCAAACAATCATGAATGTCATATCGTCTTATCAGTCATATATATGGTTAGCGTGTAGTAAGAAAGCAACTTTCAGCACGACATGGCATAGTCAGAACATTATACAGTAATTGTTAAGGCAAGTTGTCCCATTCCACTCTCACTGTGTGGTGAGAATTTCCTTGCTTGTGGGAGGAAATTGTCGAGAAGCGATATGCCTCTCACAGGCATCTCATATATTTTAAATGAGATTCATGTCAAGGGAAAGTGCTGGTTAGACTATGAGATGGATATTTTCGGCATCGTGATAATCTCGTACAATGTTTATACAATGACAAATATCTTTCTTATCCATAAAATGAAACCTTTATATGACAGCTCTTCGAAAAAGTCTAACATATAAGAGAAGAATGTCATTAATATGCCTTTGGACATTCGGGGACCCCTAATTAAGCTTATAGAGGTTTATGACTCCATTAACCATGCTACTTGTCTACATCAGCATATTCTTTTTCTCTGAAAGTCGCATATCAATCACTTTCCAGGATACCTTCAAGATAATAAGCATTGTGAAGCTGGTGCCATAATAGTTTATGTTAATAATCAGACAATAGGCTAAATGTAGTCTTATCTGAGAAGAGCAAAGCCGTTTAATCGTCACCTGTCAATTTGCGCGATGCATATAGTATCATAATTAACTGGTACAATGGTGACGTTTTGAGACTGAGACATACACAACAGGTCTTCGAACGCATGAAAACGCATTAGAAAATGCCTTTTAACAGTTTTTAGGAAAATTTGATTTTCTGTGTCATAGAGTTGATTTCTGTCAGATGTGCTTCTGGTCTATTTTCTGAAGTGACAATATACCGATGTTCTAGGGGGACTTCCCCAGCCGTTTTGATGCGCACTCCACTGGTTTAAAATGCTACTCAGAACCCAGAAACAATAATGTACGTTATGTGTTAAATCCAGTATATGTCATTTAAGTTTTACTTGAGCTTTTTGATCTTTTTTCTATGAAAGAAACTATCTAACTAAGTTTTGAAGACACATCAACAAGTGCAATATGCTAATTCCACTTCTTCTTCTTTGAATTTCACATCTAATGAAAACTCTTTACACGCTCCGCATTGAAATTTCTAATTTCTTACCATGTGAACAACATATTCGAAAATTTAAAATTTACATGTTTCTCAAAACAACACATCATACATCCCTATAAAATTCCACAGGTTACTCTGGCTGCAATTGTTGCAAATAATAATTAACCAAAAGTTTTTATAATTAAGGATGATTCTCATACTTTTGTGTTTTATAACAGTTACAGAGAATGGATAATTTATCAAAAGGTTTTTTTAAAAACTTATTATGAGTTATCAAACCATTAGAAATAATTTCATGCTTAACATATACACTTGCTTTTCTAGTAGAAATTATCCAGAATTTTACTACACAAACCCACATAAAAGATAAATTTAAAATATAATTAATTACATATAGTTAAAATTATTTCTTAAAAATAATTAATCAGCATTAATTAACAATGGTTATCAGTCATATTTAAGCAAACATCTCTGTACTTCATTTTAAAGCATTTTTACATTCAAAATATTTAAGCTATATTGTTTAGATTATTTTCTTTAAATAATTCCTTTAGTTTATAATTATTACCCAGCATAAATTTATGTAATTATTAAGCTATGATACACTATGTGTTTAAAAGCCGTCTTTAAAAAGTATGTCAAAAAACTAGCTTATAACTTCAACATTTTAAGTTAGATAGATTGACACTTTATAACATGCTTTTATTCATAAAAAGATTAAGTTAACTTAAGCTGATTTATTAAAACGGATACTCTTAATCCAATACGTGAAACCAAAATTTTCAATTCATAACATACTAAATACTTTTAGTTAACATTAAATTTTAAATTTAATTAACATTAAATTAGTTATCACTTTAGTTAGAATAGTTATATTAATATGTAAAATAACTTTGATCATTTAAGCCTAATATTTATGAAAATGCACGCAAACTTGGGAGCAAACTTCGAATGATCGTTGCACATATTTGCACATATAGCAAGAAGCAAAACATAAATAATCATAAAATATAGTTATAAGCCATTTCATACATCTTTAATTATCCAAACATCTTTCTTTTCTAAGCTAAGAAGCATTTAAGATCATTCGTATTAGTATATTTTCGCTGATTACAGTCACATCAGGAAATGATTCTGTCCTTCGTTTGACGATTAGTATTTTATTAATTATTATCTATGAGAGATTTATCATTCATTTAATTCAATATCGGGAATCATATCAAGGTTCTCTTCAGTAATAAAACAGCATTTAAAATATATTACCGTTTTTTAGCAAGTTAATATTTAAAATAAACCAGTCAAAATTAAAAATCTGTTTACATATTTTTTTGTAAATTTTTAGAAGGAAAATAAATTTTAATTCGAATTCAATTTTGAGGGAAAAAAATAATAACTACCACTCAAATCACTAAAGAATCTATTAATTGAATTTAACGGATGAATGGGCGATATTTCAATTAAAATCAATTATCTTGTAAATACAAAATTTTTATTCAAGAATCTTCTAAGGAATTTTTTTCAGACATCCCTGTTTTATGAACCCTCTGAACAAAATTAAGCTCAGAAATGATAATCACTTGACCAAATTATCTTTTTTTCAGTAGTATAACATTTCCTCTTTTCCTCTTATTTTCTGAGAAGTAAGGATCCCTATTGCTCAGCAGGCGCTTAGCTCATTATTTGGTTGCTATTCTTCGGTGACTGACACTACGTCAGCCATCCATAAAATAGCTGTAAGTCGTATCCTGAAGAGTAGCTTCTTAAAGAAACCCTACGGATAAATGTTGAACTTCAAATCATAGTTTTAAATGTTAATAAATGGATGGGTTTTTTTTATGAATTCATGTTGTAAATATTAAATATTTAAGGTATTCTATTTCCATTCCTAAAATTGATCACTTGAAACCTTCTTTGTAATAAAAAAAAATCTATTAACATATCCCAGAAACAAAATGTTGTATTCGTAAGTACTACATATACATGAAAAACATTGGACGGATATGAATATATCAATAGCGGGGAATGAAACACATGTCGGAAATATTGACATTTTTTGTAGCTACAAGTATACCAAAACAATCTACTACAGAAATCCAATACATAAGACTTGGAGAAAGAGGATACATTTGAGAAAAACACATATATGATGTTATTATTTCAAGCTTCTAACTATGTTGAGGCTTATTATTTTAGAATTATTTCTCTTATTTTTTTTCGTTTTATAAAACTGAAAACCAAGCTATTAATATAAAAACTTGTTTTACGAAATGCATAAGATTTTATTGCAAAAAACGAGTTTTCTTTTTTCATGAAGAAGAAACATTACCTTTTAATAAAAAATAATTAGGAAAATGTTTTTTTGATTGAATCTTTGAAAATAGTAAACATGTTTACCTTTAAGTTTATAAAAATTGAAAGGAAATTTTCTAAGAGAATGGGATCTTATACTTAGAATTGATAAATAAAATATGTAATTAATGTAAAAAATGTAAATAAAATTTCAAAATATACAAGAGTGATCATTTCATTTAGAAAAAAAAGAAAATGCAATATGCAATATATAATTAATTACTGAGCACAAAAAAGTCAAAAATTGGAAAATAATGTATTTTATCACTGACTTATAATGAAAGATGCAGATATTTCTCTTCATATGAATTAGTATATTAGTAAAATAATGCTTCACACAAAATGTCAATAAATATTATAAAGTATATTCATCACTCATAAATTAAGGATAATGCAAGTTCATGCAAAGAAAGAGTCAGAAAAAAACAAATGTCTTATTTGTAAAGTCTTTTTATTAAACAAAAGTAAAGAAAAAAAAAAGATGTTATATGTTTGCTATCATTAATAAAACTTGCGATTTTTCGATTTTTGTTCTCTGGAGAAGAGAAAATTACAAAAATAAATAAATAAAAAAATAAACCCTAAGCAAAAAAACCAATATTACATGCTTGGTATGGTGGTTGATACACAGTATATCTCCCAGACCAGAGGTTGCCAAAGTGGTGGCCCGCGAGAAAATTTCGCTGGTCCCCAGAAAATTGTGGAATATACTTACTCAACACGTTAAGCTATGTTTCAAGATGCATTGAAACATAATCAATTCATAACAATACTTGAAAGGTTATAAAAACGCTACTTCATAGAATAACGCAACAGTAAATTACTCATACTCCATAAAATTGACTCAAAAAAATGTATCGAGATATGCACTGACGGTGCTTCAGGGATTGTTGCAAAGTTGAAAAATGCTAGTCCCCCAGACATTTTATCTACACACTACATTACCTATCGAGAAAAACTTGCACAGAAAAAAATGTTCCCAGAACTACAAGAAGTATTATCAAATGTCATTTAAATTATAAAGAAAATTCGACACAAAGCACTCATATCTCGAATATTTAAGGCACTTCGTGAAGAAATGGGCTTCGAGTATACTCATTTTCTTCATCATGCTGAGGTGAGTGGCAAAATGCTGAACCAACTATTCTCTTTGCGGGAAGAAGTAAAATTATTTTTCAAGGAACGAAATAATCCAAAATTGTAAAAAATTCTCGTCCAACAATGATTGGCTAGCAAAGTTTGCATACCTGGCAGATATTTTCCCCTTTTTAATGAACTAAACAAGTACTTGTAAAGACATCTTAAGGACGTGTTCCCACTACGAAGTAAAAAGGATGTTTTCAAAAGTAAATATTACTGTGGCAAACGCGTTTGATTGAAGACGATCTACAAATGCTTTCTAATTTTTATGAATTCATGAAGGAAAATGATGTTAAACCTTAGTAAAAAACACTTGGAATCACAGAATATTTTGCTCGTTATTATCCAAAGAATGAAGATCCCACACATGGTAATATGGGGATAATAGATTTGTTTGTAGCAAAAATTCAGGATAATAATTTAAGCATGCATTTAAAAGAAAGCCTCATCGACCTATCGTCCGACGAAACTCTCAAATTTAAATTCCATTCATCCTTATCAAATTTCTGTTTTGACTTTCCATAAAAAGTGAATAAATTTTTCTTAGTGGACAGGTGATGAAAATTCTGATTCAATTCTCCACAACTTACTTATGTGAATAAACCTTTTCATCTGTCACAAACATTAAAATACGGCACCGATCTTAGCTTGAAATAAATCCAACTCTCAGTCTTGCAGGAACTACATTATATCCAAGTATCCATAATCTTATTTCAAATAAGCAGGAACTCACTTTACACCATGAATGTATAATGCTAAAAGTTTGATATAGTTAAACCATTTTTTAAATGTTTGTTTTTACAGTTTTTGT
Source organism: Trichonephila inaurata madagascariensis (assembly GCA_019973955.1). Taxonomy (NCBI): domain Eukaryota; kingdom Metazoa; phylum Arthropoda; class Arachnida; order Araneae; family Nephilidae; genus Trichonephila; species Trichonephila inaurata. The sequence goes on from BMAV01019548.1 coordinate 308,603, forward strand.
TTATTTTGTTTTTTTAAGTATGGTTTATTAATAAAGCTTTCATAATCAATTAATAGTTTCATTTTATTTAGTTAATGTATTAATAAAATGTCTAATATGTCTAATTTATGTGTTGTTAGATCACAGTTTTTCATGAATATATTTAACACCTTAAAATTCTATTAATGGTTAGCGGGATTTAAATTATGAATTTAATGGTCTATAAGGTCAAACAGTTTGTCGACCGCTGTCCCAGATGATACAATACAGTCCTTACAAACCCTAGGCATGATGAGTATCAAGTTATCGATCTGATGTTGGGTAATATTACACCACTCATTAAGCAATGCTCTTCGAAGTTCCGGTAAACATGTAGGAGGTGGTTTACGGGGGCTGCAACTTGTCGGTGAAGCATGTCCCACACATGATCTACTGAATTCAAGTTCAATGAGAATGCTGACCAGTGCACATGGGGGATATCCTCCGATTGAAGGCATTCGTTTACCATATTTGCATGGTGAGAATCATAAACATCATTCAAACATGTCATCCATAAACACAAATTCTGCATTCATGGTGATCCGAAATAAACTTACATATTGTTCCAGAAATGACGTCCCGATAGATTTCGCCTGTCAAGGTTACAATTTGAACTTGCAGGTCAGTTCTGAAACCCAGAATATCCCTCCCACCCCACCCCAAACGAGCAGTCCTGCACCTCCAAAACGGTGTCGTTCAATGGTGTTCTCTTATGGTAATGGCTACCTGTTTTTCTATATGAAAGTTCACACTCTCCATATGAATGTCTGGCGAGTATCAGACTGCAAACTTAACCTGGACTCGTCGGAAAATATCACACAAGCCCACCGCTGCGGTGGCCACAATGCATGCTCTCTACTCTAAGCTACCCGCAGGCGACAGAGTGCCATTATCAGATAAAATAATAACTACGAGTGCAACTTACAACTTTTTGAACAAATATAAAAGTATGAAAAAGTGAAAAAATAATACTTATAGGCTTGTTATATGATTTCTAGGCAAAGAGGACATTTTTAATGCATGTTTAAGCATCGGAAATTTAAAAGTATTATAAATGAGTTCAAAGCATAATTAGCAGCAGTTAATTGAACGACATTTTGATTTTATTACGTTCATAATAGAAAAAAATTGTCCTCAATGTATGCTGATATTAATATCTGACAACCAAATAATTTAAATTTTTGAAATTCGCCTTTAATACAAATTTCCCAAATTCAATGTAATTCCTTATATTTGCTTTTCAGAGTAGTATGGTGCTACAGATTAATATTTTCTATTTGTATTTCAGGTGGGTAACAATTAACGTCTCGAAAAGAAATTTGAAAAAGATTTGTGGAAAATCAGAATTTTCCTTATCTTGAAAATCATCAAACCTGCAGAAATAGATACTAATTTTTTAAATGTATCATAGCTCGTAGCACTATTTGATAGATAGATAGTTCCTGCATTAAAATAGCCGTGCAGGGGAGCGATGCAGGTTAAATCTGTAGAAAGCTCAAAAGTCCTCCCGTTGGAGAGGTGTGGTAGTTAGGAGAGGGGGATGCCAGCTCAGGTGTCGTCCACGTCACTTAACCATGGTTCAAAATTACGTGGCTCGTCGCCAAAAGACCGTGTGTAGCTGAACAGTGCGATGTTAATATTCACTCACTCATTCCTGCTTTAATATGAAAAAAATTAATCTTTCTTTTCCAAAATCAAGGCTAAAAAAGCTAAATTTTGTTCACAAAAGACAATGACGTATGACCTATTTGGGTAGGAAAAATATAATCATTTCTCTATAATCTTAAATTTAAATTGTTTTCTCGTCCCACAATATCGGTAAGAAAAGTCAAATCTCATAGCCAATCTTCATTCTCGAATAGCAAGGATTTACCGGGTAGCTCAGTGTTTCCTTCCAGATATTTCAAAATATGTCTCTTCAAACTCCAAAACCTCTCAAGTAAAAAAAAAAGGTTTTTAAAACCAGTTCACACAACTGTGCATGCGCATTCTGTACACGATAAATTTCTATTGTAATTCATTTAAACGTATTTAAAATAATTTTTTTTTCTAAGACAAGGGCATTTCAATGAAATTGCTATTTATTATTATCTTTTCAAATTTTTAAAATTTTAATTAAGTCTTCGTTTGTCACTGTTACAACTCCGCCATCAGAAACAGTGGCACACGTGCCGCTAATTAGCCACCCCTGGTATAGACTGCTTAGATACGGGGTAGCCAAGCGTTTTGGGAAGAGTACCACTATTTGATGAAAAATAATTTTGCGTGCGATTTCTAAATTTTCAACTGAAAAAGATCCGGAAAAGGTGAAAAATGTTACTTATAGGCTTATTATAGGATTTGTACGCAAACACAACATTTTTTAATAAGTCTAAGTAGTGGAAATTTAAAAATAATATAATAAAGAAGATAAAAGTACAAACTTAAGGTTTTATTTACATATATATTGATTGTAAACTTTTTACGAGTTCAATCAGTTAGGTTAGGAATAAAATAGAAATGAGAAACGACAAACATTTAATTCTAAATAATTAATAAACAGCTAGTACTGCTTAATGTGGCTTTTGAATTTGTACTTTTTATACCAAGTCATCTATATTGAGATCAATTCCTGAAGATGCTCACAAAATTAGATTGTTTTAGGTGCATATCAGTTAATTTTGAACGTCATTTTGATTTTATTATGTTCATTATAAAAAACATTTGTTCTCAAACATATGTTGATTCAAACTTATAATAATATCATACAGCCATATCGTTTAAATTTGGAAAAAAATTTCTCTTGTTGTGTGTGTGTGTGTGGTACAAAAGTTCTTAATTCATTATAATTAGGATTACTTATAAAGTTAAAATAATTTCTTCACATTTGCACTTTAGTGTAGTATGGTGCTATTGGTCAAGATTTTCGATTTGGAAATCAGGTGGGTAACAATTAACGCTTTGCGGACAAACTAAAATGGGATTTGTGAAAAGATGAGCATTTTTTTAATCATCTTGTAAAACATGAAACCTTGTACGGAATTGATCTTGCAAAATGGATATTAAATTTTTAAATATATCGTATCTAGGAGCATTTATTAACTTTCGTAAATAGTTTCTGCATTAATATGAAATGTTTTAATCCTTTTTCTTCAATATAGAGACAAAAAAATGCAAAAGTTTATTCACACAAAAAGATTTGACTAACTAGGGAAAAAATAAAAATTTTCTCTGTATATAATCTTTAATTTAAGCTATTTATATGTCCCATAATATCGGTTGAAAAAGCTAAATCCTACAGCCAATCTTCATTCTTGATTACCAAGAGCTCATAGGGCAGTTTATTATTTTCTTCCAGATATTTTAACACACACTCCTTCAAATACCAAAATCTTGTGAGTGTATACACTCCCTTTGGAAAACCAGCGCACACAATGGAGTGTTATCTACATGATAATTTTCTATTATAATTCAATTAAGTGTTTCTAAAATAAATATTTTGAGGGTTTTATTTTTTTAAATTTTTGGTGAGATAACCGTATTCTCTCTTTCAAAAAAATTGTAAAAAAAAAAAAATTGTTATATTTTAAATTTCTTAAATTTTTTCGATACATCATTGCGTGCCACTGTTACAACTTCACCCTACCACACTGTGGCACGTGTGCCACGGATTGGCCAACCCTGAAGTTGACCATTCTGCCCTAAGCATCAGTACAGGGTTTGTCTTAAAACTGTTGTACCGCTGGCTGAAGAGAGTTGACGAGACAGCTGTGGTAGCTGTACTCCGCCTGTTTATTTTGACAGAAACTGCCAAACAACGGTCCTCAATCGTATTGGTAACTAGGGGGCGACCTATGCTGTAACGACTACTCACATTACCATCATTTTGGAATCGTTGCCAAAGCCTAGATACAATACTCTGGGCGATTTCAAGCTCCTCGGATAATTCCAGCTGGGTACGCCCACATTCCGGACAGCAGATAATTTTCCCGTATAAAGAATCCTACAAATGCGACCTTTGTGTCAAAACTATACAGTTATTGCACTGAAAGGTTTATAAAGCGCTTGCAAACAGTTTTACTGTTTTGCCTGTAATCCTTATATTTCCCCTCTTACACTCGTTATTGGGACGTACAATCGGTGTTATCTGGTTGCTTCCTACAATTTGCATATGATTCTTGAAGATATGTATAGACAATTTACGGGGGATTTATTTATTTCAGAGCTTGATTCCCACGTGACTCTGAATTGTCTTTAATTTATGAACATGAGTGTAAAGACTACAATAATCCTATTTATATTTTCACCACAAAATTAAAAGTACGAAAATTGTTTCTGAAATTTGAATTGAAACTTATACGGCAATTAAATTCAATTTCTAACAAAGTACTATTTATTTTTGTTACATTACTTCCGAGTTCATATACAGGATACGGCAAAAAACCCGATCAAACAATTTTTTATATAATTTTATAAGAAATTAAGAAATTAACAAAATATAACAAATAATAATACGAGTACTCTCGTACTAATAAATAAATTTAATTGGTTTCAAAGTGATCGCCATTTGCAGCAATGTAGCGGCTCAAAACCTTGCAGAAATTTTCAACAATGGACTTCAAGTCTTTTATCATTAATCTATCCCATACCCGCAGAAGCAATTGCTTTAGAGTCAAAGTTTAGAGCAGGTCCTGGACTGCAAAATGGACTATACAATGTACTCCATGGAATTGATATGTCTGGAAAATTCGCTTTGCACCACTTCTGTGTCTTTTTGGCTTTGTGAGCTGGTTCAGAGTCTTCTTGAAACGTCTAATTTGCTTTTCCGAAATGCCTTTGGGCCCACGAAAGTACAACAGCTTCAAGAATGTCCCTCTAGTACATTTTTTGATTTATTTTAACGCCCTCTTCCACAGAAACCAACAATGTTTTGCCACTTGTGCAAAATCCGCCACAGACCATGACCAATTTTGGATATTGGCGATGTTCGCTATGTTCAACAGTTGTCGAGGTGCTTTGAGCGTCCACAGACCAGATTATATCGTTTTGGGAGTTATGAACTTGTTGAACCGTTAAGCAGTGCCTCTCAAACTTTCACTGTTTGCGACTCAATATTTAATCATAATTTTCATCACGCCCCCCTCCCCTCCAGACAACAGAAATGCATTGAATTAAATAACACTATACTTTGACGCTAAAGCTACAACATGAATTTAAACTCTTAAGTGCCGTTGACGTATATAAACGACTCGCTCAACTAAAACGATAATTGTCCCGGTGGTATATATATGTCTTTCCGAAGCACGATCCTTTCTGCTTACTACTATCCCTGAAATTATTCCGAAGTCTTTGGAAGGCAACAAAAATAGATTGACAGTGTTTGCGAAGGATTTACTTATTTAATATGATTTGCTTATTTATTTATTTCCCCCTAATACATCACATACTCTCAACTAGGTGGAAAACGGTGGCATTGGAGAGTGAATCGCATAACTTTTAACCGGTAGTTAAGGGATTTATTATAAACCGTACAGATTATCAAGATAAAAATGTTAATTTTTTTATATAATTTTTTATATGACAATCCCATGAGGCTACTGGTAATTATTATACCTGTTCTTTACTTAGTATAGTTAAATTATTTATAAAATACATTGTGCAATACTGATATATTTATAAGAGTATTATATCAGTAAAAATATGTATTTAATTTTTTATTATGTCAGAATGTATTTTGTTTGCTTACTTTCCTAAAATTAATAATTTTCTTAAATAATATTTTGTTTTCGAATTTTGCACTATGCTCATACCCTCCTCGTAGGGTTATCACGCCCACCTAGGGAACTCGCCCCACGGTTTGAGAAACGCTGTCCTAAAAGGCTTCTCATCATTGAGAAGGAATCTCTCCCAGTGCCCTTCTCAAAAGTTTGCGGCCCGTCTCAAAAGTTTGTGGCATCTTCGGAGCCGTGCGAGTTTATTTTTTTCAGTGAGAAGCTGAACTTTTCGCAACTTGTAAGGCTTCAATCCAAGCTCCGTTTTTGCTATTTGTCTCACCGATCTGTCACTTATTCCCATGTCAAGAGCAATCTGTCTCATGGAAACCCCCGGATTTCTCTGGACTCGCTTTTCGATGGCCTTAAGATTCCTTTAAGCGTTTACAGTGCGTTTTCACCCACTTCCTGGACGTCGAACATCATTGCAAAGCTCTGTGAAACGGCAGTTTGTCTCAGACACTATTTGCCGTGGTACATTAAGCAAACGGACTGTCGTTTTCCTTGCTGAAACAACTCTAAAATAGCATACCTTTTACTCGACATTATAAAAAACACATAAATAAAAGTACAAACTAAGAAATATATTTAAAAAATATTTTATTATTAATGTGGTAGACAGAAAACATGAAAACACCAATTAAAAGAAAATTCTTTAACTATTCTGAGACAAGAAATTTGTACGAGGTTTTTTTGTTGCACCCTGTATCTTACTTGTTCATATATGTCTTGTATTAAATTGAGCAAATAATTCTGAGAATTGATATAATCAAAAAAAGAACACTGAAACAAGTATACTTGTTAGGCTATTGCTAACAAAAATGAAAATATTTCACACACGTTCTTATTATCTTTATTTCATACAGCTCGGGATTTTTTTTTATTTTTAACTTTATAATTTAGAAATGGTTTTTTTATCATCATCATGAAATTTCAAAGTGTCGTAAAAATTTATACATTATAATTTATGTAAAATCTAAATTACCAAAAATTTGGTCAACAAATCCAGAGTAGATAGATTATGTATTTAGAGTTTAAAAAAATCAATAAACTGCTTTATTTGAGTCATGTAGAGTTTGCTTGAGTAGGAAACTTTCCCTCGACTAACAAAGATACACATTTTTTTAAATGTTTCTTCTTAATGTTAAGTTACTCTCTAAATACAATCCATGACGTTTTCTAAATCAGAATGTTACTAAGTATCTTATCTAAATAAAAATGTAACAAGCTTTGTTTAACAGTGCATATTTCCAACGATGACTCTGCTTAAAAACTGATGATAATTGATCAAGTTTGTATATATATACAAGTATAGTTAAAACGCCGATTTAAAAAACCATTTCCAAATATTATTTTTTGTTAATCATTGGAAGAAAATTTTTATAGAAAAAAAACCATATGTGAACGTAAAATTATTCAAAAAATATAAAGAACCAAATTCTTTTTCCCCATTTTTTAACATGTCTTTGATTTGGTATGCAATAGATTTTCCGTAAGATAAAGGAAGATCCTAACTTTAGATATATAAATAATTGATAAAAACAAATTTAGTTCAAAAGTCATCGTCTTAGACATAAAAACAATAGTAATAATTTCATGTTGCACGTATATTTTTCTCATAAACAAATCACAATTCTTCAAAATTATTTAAGCTTAGTTAATTATTTGTAAGAAAAGTAATTTTGATATTTTTAAGAAAATGGTGTCATAATAAACAAATATGAGCATCATACTTTGCATATTGATCAGTTTTGAATTTAAAGGGGAGATGGATGTTCAATTATACTTTATTGTTTGTGGCTCAGAAATCAAGATATTTATTGCTAAAATATGAAGTTCTTACATTTCATTAGTGAAACAAAGTATTTCATTTCCTTTCTATGTTATTTTTTAAATGTGTTTATTTTTATATGTTTACTTTCTATTCTACTACAAAATGTCAAACTGGTTTAATTTCTTTGTATGATAGAACTGAAATTATTAAATTTTTTTTTATTTAAATTGTCATGAAATACAATTAAATTTTGATAAAAATTAACATATTTAGCATACATTGCTTTGGTAAATCAAAAATATTTTTCAGAATATATATATATATATATTGTAAAGAATGTAGTCTCTTATCGTAATACTTCTAATTACTCAATATTTTCATTACTTTCCAGGGAAACCTCATATGCATTAAGAGAATATCTGATTCAACACACTTCTACATAAATGAACAAGATCCACAAAAAAGAAATAGAACGTGAATCGCAAATGTATCAGAGCAATTGTTCATAACTTCTCCGTATCTTATTTAAGCGGAGAAAATTCTTTATTGATAACGATAACGTTTCACAACGCATTAGATTAACGACAAAAATTCTTAAAGGAACAATATATTCTAGTAACCACCAACAGAAGACAATTTAAGTAAACAGTATTGTCAAAGAGGATGTTGAAGAACAACTTATTTTATTCCTATCTCTATCCTTCGCAGAAATAAGAAAAAGGACAAACAGGTTCTCCAATCGCTCGTGTTCAAAGAGAAAATATCGCCGATAATTATGATTAGCTCCGTTTCGCCTTCCCTATCGAGCAAGAAGTAACACCTACGTCCCTTGGCAAAAGCATCCTTATCCGTTCAGGGAGCTCCATCCGATTCCTCGTTGATCACCAGAGGCGTTCTTCCTTTCAATGTTTATTACCAAACCTGCCCAAGAGACAGATGTCACAATTGCGTGTTGACAGTCTTCTCTGCCTTTCCGAACCAATACTGGTCGACAAGATCGATGCTTCTAAAAGGGGATGCGGCTCCCTCGCCGTCAAAGTTTCGTCGTGGGAATTTATGCTCCACGTCAACGCCGATGCAACTCCGGCAAACAAGAAAGAGAAACCAAATAGATCGATCTTTCGTATAACTTCCTTGAACAAACTCCTCTCGAGGAGGAAAAGTAGAAGGATGGATATTGGGGAGTGCACTTAAGATTAAGCTATAAACGTATTAGCATTTGCTGTTGTTGTTGTTTGGGGTGGTAGCGAGGAAGGGGGTCTGTGTAACGGAGAGATAAAGTCCTAATCCAAATAGAAGGTAAGAGTCTAATAAAAATAAATGAGTTAGTTTTTTTTGCGAACCCATTTTTTTTCCTGTGGGCTTTTTAAAGAAGGATTTCTTTAAAAAAAGAAATGTGTCACTTTGTAAATAGTGTTTTTTAATTGAATATGGAAGATGTAGTTTGCTGCTAAATGTATTATGATCCAAAAGAGGATTTTCTTTGTGTTCCGAATAATGATTAATTCCTTTTGTTGAGATAACTTATGTATATATTGACAAAATAAAAATAGATAAGATATTGCGACGTATGTAAACTGGTAATATATCCTTAAAATAAACTTTTGGAAATTTAATAACGCAAAGCCTGAAACTGAACCAGTCACAAGTATTATACGTAACATAGATTCTTTCTTCTTATTTGTTCTTTAACTTCTATCTACGTACTCCACTTAAATATCCTACTAGGTCAGGAATGATAATCACTATCATTCTTTTTGGGATTTCGTTGAGATATACTTTAACATGGTTGGGATTATTCATCTATTCGGCTGGTGAATATACTAATAATAATTATCAATGTTGCTTAAAATTTAAAAAATTAGTTTAATATTATTAAAACGTATAAAAAAAATTTCATGTAGTACATGTGTTCAATTTTATCATCTTAGACTTTTTAATGTTATTTTGATTTTCTGAGTTAAAAAAAAAGCAAGAAAATGTCTCAATTAAACTATTAATACACTTTTAAGGCATCGAGGATAGTTTAAATATAAGCAGAAATGTACTTCATTTTCATTCAAACATGTCTTACTTAAACATGTTGATAGTAATATTTTTCGCTGTTCTCCTCTTACAATTTAAAAAAAAAAATTAAGTATTCGAAAAACAACTATATTTAGTTACGTATTGCACTTTGAATAGATAAATGAAATTTCTCTTCAGTTGCAAAAATATTTGTAAAAAGAGCTTTTCTTTTGTTTAATCAACTATTTTATTATATTTGAATGTCTTTGAAACCTGAAGCAAATTACTCTCTGAAATTCAAAAGGAAAGTTTATTTACCCCGTAAATTTTTAAAATGTTATTTGCTTAACTTCTTAAGTCGTTGAGGTCATAAAAATGGGAAATATTTCAGTGAGACTATCCAATTTTCTTTTTCTGATTATTTATGAACAATTCAGGATTCTTTTTACCAACAAGAATGAAAAGACTGCAGTATGTTTCTTTTTAATGAAAAGTTTCTTTTACATGTTATTACTTGGAGAATTTTTTTAAAAAAAGTATAAAAATAATTCTTTTTATCCCGTCATAATTTTGGTTATTTATATTCAACTTTGATCGAATATTTTATAAGTCAGTTCCTAGTATAAATCTTATATTGAAGAACTTTTTTTATGAGAAGAAGTCAAAATATTTATTTTTATATAAAATATTATTTTGTCCATAAAAGCTTTAGGGTAAATAATATTTCGGAGTTTTTTAATGATTGTAATCATACATATTTGATAATTATGATATTTATTGAGGTTAAGTTATTTAAATTTATTCATTAACCTGAAACCATGACTTTTTAATTGACGAAATAATGGTACATACCTCTAACTTCCATGTTGCAAAGTTACACCTGTTAATTAAAGAAAATTTTAACTAACTGTTCGTCTCAGGGTTAACGTACTCATTAAAAAAACTATTCAAGCTTCAGATACCAGGTATATTTCATACTTCAGTATTCCGAATTTTAAACATTATCAAACAGCCTATTGCATACTAAACTCTGTAATTGTTATGAATACACATTACTTTTACATTACGTTGTAATTTACTTTAGGTCAAATAAGACCGGTAACATTGCCATATATAAACATACGGTATTTACTCGAATATAAACTGCATTTTTTTCACAAAGTCAATGCTACTGAAAATCGGATACGACTTAGAACAGGGGTATTCAACTTTCTGTTTCTTCTGGACCGCACACCTATGTCAGCTATTTCACGCGGGCCGCATACATATGTTAGTTATTTCACTCGGGCCAAAACATGAGGATAAAGGTGACAGGGAGGAAAGAAATGCTTTAAAACCAAGATAACATTGGAAAATTAAAATGTGGAAAATTGATCAAAATATTATAATTCCTGTTTTACCTTTTTTAATTATTATATATATATATATATTTGTCCATAACACTAAATTAAAAGAATTTAAGAAACACTCCTTCACAATTTCTGCATCAGTAAACGGTTTCATACGATTACTAATAATGTAACAAATTACCAATAATATATTTGTTACCGCTGTGTTATTACCACTGACAAAACACTTTGTTGCTGTTACAAAGATTATTCAAGAAAGCCTATTTATCACCTCTTGAAACAGATCTTCGAGGACAAGTATCATTGAATGGTTACTGTTTATTGGTATTTTTTAAATACAGCACTTTCATGACAAATCAAACAATTACTGATCCATGTTTGTTTTTCACTACAAAATTATCGACCGCCTAATCGTCTTGAAACGATATATTTTCTTCGAATATTTTTCACTTGTAAGATATGAAAGGTAGTTAAAAATATCAGTTCCACCCATAAAATTATCGCTACTCAACTGTTGTCTGTGATCACTAAACCGTAACCATTCTAAATAGAAAAATAAATTCAATTCGTACCCTTACGACACCAAGAGCAAAAAAAAAAATTGATACATGTAATTTCTTGACAAATAATTTCCCAACAAATTTTTAATATAATGTTCTTAAGTAAGTGAATTTTTCAGAGTAATGGGCCATGACCGGGCCACTTCAAAAAGGTTGGTTGGCCGCAGGTTGAGTATCGCTGGCTTAGAATCTTAGGGAAAAAAAAAATCCTTGGACGGAGCAATTAAAGCAATTATAAGCTCATGTATGTAATTAAAAATTAAAATAATGGTAAAATAACTAATTATTCATTTCTTATTTGCTCTCTTTTTAAATATATTTTAGTTTCATAAAATTAGATGCCAATAAACCATTTTACATTATTTTTCAATTAATACAAAAACTTGTGGAGAATTTGAGGTGCGGCATAGAATAGACGGTGACTTATATTCGAAAAAATAAGGTATACCCTTTTTTGTAACCAAATTAAAATTTAAAATATTTCTGTGCTTTGTGGAATCAGAAAGATTATTAAAACAACTTCAATTTATAGACAAACGACAATTCTGGTAGAACATATTTTATATTCTGCCGAAAAAAATTGTTTTTTTTATCATATCCAAACATAACAAATTTATAAATATATGGCAGGTAATAACAAAATAAGATTATCCACTCCAGATAAAAAAAATATATATTTAATGATACAAAATAGTTTATCATAAGAAATACTCAGTAGGGCACTTCTACTTCATAAGTTTTGGTTGAAAACCCCTCTAGATTTCTTAAATTCTTTTCTCGTAAAATGATCCGTTTGTCAGTTACTGGTAGTAAGGATGAACTGCTTACTGATACTACGGAATTCCTGGTAACTTTATTTACCCCTCATTTATGATGCTGGCATCCCGGAGGAATATAGATTCTACATCAATTGCTTCCTCTTTTTTCTGGAAAAGTTGGAAGGGTTGAGGAATCGATGCGTCGCATGTCACGGAGAGGAGAACTGTGTGTAGATGCAAAAATAAAATACACAAGACGGAACTTGAGGGTAGATTTCTCCCATATATGTAATTTAGAATGAAGAAACTAGTTCTTAAAATAAAACATAGAAAGAGGAAGATATGGAGTACATATACGTGGTATAGAATTTGTTAAATTTAAAGCAGAGGAAACAGGTGTGTTTCAATAGTTAATTTTTATTTTTCAATAAAATTTTAAGTGATTATTTTTTTCTGTAATTGGTTTACTTATTTAGTTCCTTTGCGTAAGATGACTGAATAATGGAATTTATTTTCAACGCATGCGATTATTGTATTTTACAACTAAATGAGAGGAAAAACAATTATACTATTGACTCGATAATTTTTTGATCTTTTCATTTTGAATTATTCTGGTTTAATTATTCTCTTAACAATCTAAGCCGTCAAATGAGTTTCGCAAAAAATATTTATCATATTACATTACATTTTTGTGTTAAGTATGTATTTTTCTTTTCAAAAACATAGTTATAAATAATTAAATTAATGTTTTTTTTATAAGTTAATAATATTTGGATGTCACTTTTATGCATAAAATGAATACAGATGAAAATAAAAAATATTCCAAAATTTTATTAAATTGTTAATCGATCTTTAAAAATTGGTCAAGGAGTATAGATTAACTAAGCAGTTTATGCTTAATAATTGACAATTCTAAATTCTTCTAAAATGTTTATTTCCAAAAATCATTTTCAGAAGATCATTGCACACTATTCAAACATTGTCAATGATATTTTTAGTTTTTAAAGGGGAAATGACTTAGATTATCTCAAAAAATACTTTGTTAATTTATTTTATTTGTTTTAATGTATTTGTAGCAAGTATACTATATCAAGCTTTTTCAAGTAAAGGTATTAAAATCCCATTCCTTTAACAAATGTTACAGTAAAAGTTATTGCTATTTTTATGAGTTCCATACATGTCGCTAAAATCTAAATAATTAAAAAAAATTTTAACGAAGGAGAGTTGGAGATAAAACTTCAACCTACTTTTACCTACTTTTTACTTTTTACCTTACCCTGCTTTCGCCTATTTTACCTGGAATTTCTGCTAGGTCGAGTATAAGCAGATAGAATGCTATTTAATTATACCACTATCGAACGTGATGCATCTAATTTGCATGAGGTTTTGTACAAAATTCTTAATTGTCCTATGACATCAGTTCTTCCATTAATATATAAATGTACGTGATCTGCTTATTTGAGAGATTGAAAGATTATTATGACTGTTACTTAAAATGTTTGCACGATTAAGTGTCGAATTAATATGTTTAACTTTGGAAATATAACTATTTGTTTTAATGTTAAAAAATTTAATATTTTAAGTATTTCAAATTTTGATTTATTGGTGCTTGAATCTTTCTGTAAATGATCGCGGGTTAACTTCATTATAATTCGCATCAAAAACAAATTCCTTGAATTTATTTATTCAGAAAGAATTTTAAAAAGTAAAGATACCTTAAGACCTTTATATTTGACACTTAAGAGCTAAAAAATTGTGAAATTACACCCTAATAAAATATTACTAATATTTCTTTTGGTTGCTTCTACTGAAATTGTTTTGGTTTTAATAGACGAGTTTATGAAGTTGTGCTTTATAATGAAAGAAGAACGAGATCTCTCTTTCCCTCTCTTTCTCTTACACACAGATGTATATAAACTAGTCTTTGCCTACCTGATTCCCTGGGTATATCATGATTTCACACGAATATAAACTTTTTACCTGTTTGAATGTAATGAAAAATATTCTTTAATTTACCTCTTAATTTAAAAGGAATGGGACTTGAATTTCTAAAATAAATTGAAGTAGAATTATCTTTTATGCTCCCGCAACCCCCTCCCCCCTCCTCCTCAAAGTGGATTTCCACGAATACCGTTTTTAGTGGATCTCTTCTTAAGAAAATAAACATGCATGCCAAATTTAAAGATCAAAAGTCTGTACCTAATAGTTGAAAAACGGAATTTTTTTATCGATAAGCCTCGTAACTTCCCTTGAGAAACGGGAAATATATGTATAGGTCTGGTACTGAAACGGGATTTTTTTTATAAAGCATCCCAGTAACTCCTCCCTGTCCCGTAGAAGTCGGTCTCCGTTAAAATTAGCACTTAGCAGATCTATTCATTAAAAGAAACATGGTTACCAAATTTCAACCATGGGAATCTAGTAGGTAAAAAAAAAACAGTCATATTTTTCTATAAGCTTTCACAATTCTTCTTGAGTCTTAATTTTCTCAAAACCCTTTTTGTAGTGGACCTCTACTTCATGAAAGGAACTTGTCAACCAAATTTCAAGTTTGTAGAACAAAAAGTTCAAAAAAGGTAATATTTATCTATAATGCCCTTTAAGCCCCACAACGTCCTTTGGGGGTCGATTTTAGCAAAATTCGATCTTAACAGATCTCTACTCCCTGAAAGAAAGATGCTTAGCAAATTTAAAGTCTGTCGGTTCAATGGCTCTGGAGATGAGTGTGTGTCTGAATGAGTGAGTCGCTCTTTTCTCCTTTATCTATAGAGACCTAATGGTTTTATTGAAATCTGGATTCTTTCTTTTCAGTGAAAAAGAGCGAACTCTTGCAGATATTTCAATATTATTTTAAAAAAAAAAAACAATACAAAATTTAAAAATAGTTTTCTTTTAGAAGAATTTGACCAACACTCATCACAATTACATTGTCATGCTAGTATTTTTTCCCAAATTTTGTGATAAGTCACATCAATATTTTTATAAGCTCAGTAATACTCTTCTTTAAATGTTTTATTGTTTATTATTAGGGAAATTTTTTAGCTATTTTCTTTTAAGACTGCATCACGAATATGTCTTTAAAAAATGAATAAGGAAAATATTGATAAACCTGATAAAGGAACTTTTTTTAAATTTAAAGAAAAATTTAGAATCTAAGAAACGTATAAAATTTGAAGAGTAGCAAATGCAAATAATTTTTAAATAGTCAAATTAAACTATTTCTTTGTCTTATCCTTTTTTAATTTTGAACTTTTTTTGTATCGATATAAAAATCGTTATATATCATTAAAATAAAATACTAAAGGACCTTTCAGAAATATTCAAAACAGAATCAGAAAGACTTCATTGAAATCAAGAACGACTTATTACACAAAATCATAATCCCGTAATTGTAATTCAACACAAAATTTAACATATCCACACAATGATCCATCCATAAACCACTCATTCAGAATTGTCACAACTTCTACAAAAGCGCCGAGAAGTTTATTATTCTCTCACAAAAGGCTTGTCTGTAGAAAATAAGCTGATTGGAATTTTACATACATACTTGCTGTTCACGAATAACAATAACGCTTCTTCTTTTCCCCAGAACTTCGTTATCCAGACAGAAGGAGAACACAGTAAAAATCCTTATCAGAACCAGGGCTTGCTTCTCCTATCTCTCATCTCATAAATGAATAATTCAGCGCTCCCTGACACTTTAATACCATGTGATGAGCTTTATGGAGTAACTAGTTGTTGAGACCCATCTCATGGGGGATCACAGGTCAGCGCATTCTGATCTTGAAGCTGGATGAAATTCTGCTTTTGTCGCTCTGCGGTGTTTCTGCTTCGCCCGTTCCGTATCATGTCTCTTCACAAGAACTGACAGATGTATCCCCTGTGGTCTACAAATATGCAAATACGCCTGACGTTAAACGCGCCAGATAAGATAGACGTATTGCTCCTCCAAGAGTTGTATGTTTGGAAAGGGCAAAATAAATGCGGTGTAAAAATCGATGCTTGGTTTATTATAGAACGTTGAGAAAGTTTTGAAAAGCCATTGTATAGTGGGTGTGGCCAGTGTGCCATTAATAGATTGCTTACCGATATAACCTGCTTTAAATAAGATTATTTTTTATTAAGTATATTTTTAAAAAATATTTTGTTTCGTTTTGTGCCCCAATGATCCCATAAAATATGAAGATTTTGACTCAAAGATTGGAGGACCCACATGAAATGTGGAAGAAAGTTTTGAGGTAGAGTAAATAAATATTTTCTTACAGAGAAAAATATGAAAGCTTTGAATTTCTAAGTCTTTAATTACTCATTTACTGCTTAAACAATGGATGCAAAAGAAAGCAAACGAAATGTCCTACAGTGGTGTCTTTCATTAAAAAGTAGATAGCATCTCAAAGAAAGAGTTGATTTAAAGTACATATTCGGAAAACATGCAAAGTATTTATAAAAATAAGAGTTTTTGGTGTTTCTGTAATCGTACTATACCATCGATTAATTTTGCCATGTAGAAAATTCAATTCAGAATTCGCCAATTCAAAAAATATCACCAAATGCCATCGTCATTATTTTTTTGTATCCGAAAGTGAGCGGTAACAGTTTCCTCTACTTGTTGTTTATCGCAGCATTTGGCGACAGTTTTGACATGACGTAATTGGTCAACAGTATAGTACGTAAATACTGTGTGTTGTGTGTAACTAATGCTACCTGCCTGACTAAGTCAGATTGAGGCCCACGAAATTCATCGCGGCTAAGGGCTAGATTTTTACATCTGTCATTAGCCTTAGCTTTGAGCACCATGCAGGTGGCAGCACGATTTTGCTCGGTTCCACGCCAATTCAGAGCTAGAAAACCCTGCTGGTGTCCAGGGACCTCCTACCTCTCTTCTTTTTCCCCCAACCTCACGAGAGGACTTGCGGCTCGACGGTTATTTAGATTACCCTCCTGCCTAAAAGGCACTATACATTTACAAATATCCGTGCCTTCTACGGGATTCGAACCCAGTCCCTACGGCACCGCAGTCAGTGTCGCTAACCACTATACCGGTTGGGGAACACGTAAGTACTGATTTTACTAAAAAGGCAATGGAACAACACTAAATAAGTTGAATATGAATAAATATATGATGGTTACATGTTTAACTGAAAAATAGTCCCATAGTCTAAAACTATATATTTAAAATGGTTTATACAACAAAATGGAGGAAATATATCTTTAGAGTATACATGTGATGTAATATTATGATATTTGAAAACAGAATAGCAAAAAAAAATTTATTTGAAAAGTTTTTCATAAACATAATTGGTTAAACATACTTTATCAGAAGGCAGATAATTCTTATTATCATAAGTTAAAAAGGGAGTCAAATATTGTAGTACATTTAAATCAAGAGAAATCATGTTTTATGAGTAAGAGAAAAATCAACAGTAAATATATTCAAATGTACAATTATACTTTTACATAATAACATTAATGTATAATGATTTGTCATAAATAGATACTTTACTGACTTTGGAACAATACATTAAGGAGTATCGTGATTATAAGGGGAAACCTTTATTAATAATCAGAATCTACCTATGACGAAAAGATGGTTTGGAGATTAGAAGAAAATTACTTTAAAAAAAATATTTTTAAAATTTTATGTTGTAACAAATGGGTTAAATATTCGAAGAAATTTTAATTAGATGATTTTAGACTAAGTAAAACAATTTTTCTTCAATATAAATGATTATTATTAATAAATGAGTAGTGTGTAGTACAATGTGCACATTTCCTAACCTCAGATCTCTCTCCACACCTTCAAATCAATCTTTTCCAAGTTTGTTTCCGACTTTCACTTCATTGTAAACTGAAATTTTGACAATATAGACTTTTTGAAGACTTAAATACTAAAGAAACTTTTAAATATACCAGATATTTCTTTTCTTGTAACAGTTTTGTAAGTATCCTCTCAT
The DNA here is from genome assembly GCA_019973955.1 of Trichonephila inaurata madagascariensis. Lineage (NCBI taxonomy): Eukaryota > Metazoa > Arthropoda > Arachnida > Araneae > Nephilidae > Trichonephila > Trichonephila inaurata. The sequence goes on from BMAV01019548.1 coordinate 326,776, forward strand.
CGCAATAAATGCTTAAAAACTCGGTTTTCTTTAATATAAAGCGATTGACTTTTTACCCTAAAAAGGCTCAAGGACCCAAATTTTATTCTCCTTCTGGCTGTATTTCACACACAAATTAATTTTTATTTTGTTTTCATTTCATTTATGTATTATAGAACATCTTTTCCCTATAGGTATGTTTTGAAATCATGAAACAAATATTTCCAATACACCACAGAAAAATTTCTCAAAGTTGGTTACTCAAGAGTCTATCGAATACTAATCAACACACAAATTCGTATGCACAAGGATGTAAGCGTAAATTTTAATTTCGTCTGTAAATATGAAATCTTACTAAGGAAAAAAAGCAAAGCAAGCAATAAAACAAAGCAAAAAAATATGTATACAATATTCATCAAAAATGGTACAAATGCAGTTTTAATTTTTCTAAGAACATGGGAGAAATAGAAATCAGTATCAAAAGTATTTATTCTGATTATGAAAAGTTAGTTAAAAAGAATCTCTTGCAATTATGATTATAACATTCATCACACACATACATGGCATTCTCGCATTGTTAATGCTTCTACTTAAACTGTCAGATGCACGATACGGTAATCAAATTTATGTTTTTAGTTTTATTTTTAAAAAATTTCTTCTGTAAATGTATAATACTGTTAGTTTTTTTTTTTTGCAAAGAGTTCTTATAAATTTATTAATTTCTTGGTGTCTTTAAAATATCTTCAAACCAAGTTACGCTAAAGGAATGTTAAACCTTATCTACAATAACAAATTATAGGTAAAAAATTATAATATAAAAGGAAAATATATTACGAAGCATTGCACCCCTTCATTATACGATTATTTTAGTGAATAAAACTAGAGCCAGTTAATTTTACGAAGCTGAAGTGCATTGTGATGATATAATATTTTGTGTCTTTGTATCTAAATTAAAAGTATGGCTGATGTCGCATTTTGCGTTAAATATAAAGTTACACATATCGGTAATACAAAAAGGAGATTAATTTAGAAAAATATCTAATGTAGAGAGAAACAATCCGCAATGATGTATTTTGTTCGCTGTATTTTAAAGCTTAATCATCTGTTTTATTTCCTTGATCTAGCTTTTTTCTCAAAATAATTAGAAAATTGGCGTGTTTAAGAACTACCCGTGTGATAAGTTTGAGTTATTAAGTACTTAAACATCATGCTTAAATGTTAATAGTATTTACATGAATGGGTTACCAAAGTCATAAGATTATAATAGCGAAAAAATTTCATCAATAATCATAAAAAGTTTTGCAAATGGATGGAGCGATAACAATATACTTACTGAAAACTTTTATAATGTTAGTGCTATATAGCTTTAGTGAAAAAACTTTATAATGTCAATGCTATATCGTTATAGTGAAAACTTTTATAATGTCAAAGCTATATAATAAGAAAAAACAATATCACTGATGATTACTGAAATAATACATTATTATAACAGTTACTTCATTTACTGAACTGTTAAAAACAATTCTAATTCTAACTTTGAGTGTTACAACAATGCCTTCAAATAGGCAGTCCTTTGACTAAATTTAGATGCAATAGCTTCTGTCAATAGTGCTCTGCCTCACAAAACTAAAACTTATAAAATATATACTTTTTATTTCTTCAGTAATATGGAAGTGACTTCATCTTCTTTTATTACCTGATCTAGAAATAAAACTAATGACTTTCGTAGCATTGACATTAACAATGAGTATAGCGTAGTTGATAGTTCAACAATCAATAGCACTGTTGGTAATATTATTGGAGGAAAAAATATCAATACTCTTAGTAAGTAATGTTGCTTCATCGTTATTAATGATACTATCTCGTTCTTTGAAAATATTAGTACAAATATGAATATCTTCAATGAATTTTTTTGATTCTCTACAATGCTTATTACCTATTCATATGTATAAGTCAATCATTAACATATTTAGTAAAAATTATATTTAATTACGATTAAGTTAAAAACATCAATGCATATGTATAAAAGTCCCCATTTCTTTTGAAAAAGTATCCAAAACGTATCATTGTGGTTTAAATGCCATGCATTTATAAACAATTTCATTGAAAAAAATAGAAATGTCTATCGTGTTCAGAAAAATTCAATTATTTTAACTTCTGCATTCTTTTATTATTATTATTATGCATTATTGAAAAGGGCTCACTGTAGAATTCCGTCTATTTGGAAAATTGGAAAACGTCATGATAGAATCTTAAAGCACATCAGAGGATTCACTAGATAAAGAATTTTCTTTTAATGCCAATACGATAGTCATCAATAAAAGATTCTAAAATAAATAATTACATCACAAAAGCATGCTTGGTATTTCGAAACTGCTTGCGGAACTGGCAATATATTAATTTTAAAAAGAAAAGACGAAGCGAAAAAATCAAAATAACATTATCGGATTACATTTCGAAAAAAATATCGCCTCCGTTGTTTAAAGTAATCTCCTCATACCCTCAAAGTTTTCTAAAATTACTGTAGCATAACATGAAGACAAAAATCGATTTGATAGTTCCCGGTTCAAAATATCATAATCAAAATGTCCTATTGGTTTTTCTTCAGCCATCTCCCGTTCTCCTCTGATGTATCAATAAAACAATCTTTTCAGTTTGACACCACAATGTCCCAGGGGCAATAGGATGGAATGTGGTTATCTCCTTTGGATCTGTCGTTGACCAAGGCAGCTGGGGACCCGATATCGAGTCGACGACGACCAATATCGAGTTTTGAGATAGGCTAGAAAATACTCCCAAGCTCCCCAAGGAAGGATCAGACAGAGTGGAAATCACCAGTGTTATGATGCACTCCGCCAGAAGAGAATTCAATGATAGTTTGCACTGGCGTGAGATAGCAATTGAGGGATTCAGAATGAGGTATTGCTTTTTATCTTCAGACCATTTTCGTTTGTTTTTTTTAGATTCAAGTTTATTTTATTCTACTAGTAAGCAGACATTCCATCAGATTTCTTTGTATTTATGCCAAGTATTTGTTAGGCATTATAAAATATTACGAGATCAAAATATATGTATGTTACTCTTTTTATAGGCTAATATAAAGAAATTGATTGATATATTAAGCTTTTTTTTCCTTTAGTAATATTAACTTTTGGTGTAAAGAACACAAATGATGCAGTTTTACTTCTTTATTGCGTAGTAAATATTTAACATTCTCTACGAATACAAAGAATTCACATATATAATTCTTTTAGCTAAAGCTATAGAATATTTACCGAATACCAAAGAAAAATTTTAACTGTAAAGATTCCGCATACATATTTAATCTCAAAATGTTGCAGTCATCCTGCTCAGAAAATTTCTGAATATGAGATAACTGCTAATAAAAGAAATCTGTCTTATAAAATAGGTTTGTCTTTTTAAACGAAAAGTTGTAAAAAATTCGTAATACCATTCACTCAAATTTCCAAATATATTCAGAAAAAATTCATAGCTTTCTGAAACTCATAATGTTTTGTTATTTTATCTCGTATTGATTATGATTCTTGTGTCTAATTTGCACAAAAAAGTTGAAAGAAAATATTAAGCATACTTTTACAAGAACATTTCCATACCTTTTAAAAAATATAATATGAAAAACAATGCATATCTGATACTTATTTAGTATAATCATTATAATGACTGAACTGTAGATGAAGAGAATACAAAAGTACTGCATTTGTACAAACTAAATACACATGCTTCGTAGTAAAAAGGTATTTCTTTAAGAAAGTTTATTTTGTCGCGAATTAATATAAACATTCTGATGATAGCAACTGTTTAATACAAAGAAGCAAAAAAACTTTTTGTTTGATATAGTGCAACCCTCTTGGAAATCAATCTCATCTGAGAACTAATTTACACTTCTTTATTTATTGCTATGCATCCTTACTTCCAGGTAAATGATTACTATCAGACTTAAATAATACCTTTAGCATATTATAATTCTTACAACGAAGCCACATACCTGTATTAATCAAGAACAAAACAAATTTCGTGATTAATTAAACAAAAACTGTAATATTTTTTTTATTTAAAAATACTTCAAAAACAATTGTACTGGACAAAGTTTTACAATCTTTCAAATTAATCTAGGTTTAAAGGGAATGCTATTGCTTATATAAAGTATAACTCAGTTGATTTTATATTATTGCTTATTTTTATCATTTTTTATCTCAAATTATTTTAGTGTTGGGAGTATTGAAATTTAATAGTATATAATCGCGTCTTACTACAACTGTAAAAAAAGATTTATCCATCGATATATTTCCAGTATATAAAATATTTAGAATTTTAGTTCAGTTTTTTGTGACATGTATCTTATTCAATTATTATAACCTTATCTTATAAAATTTGCTAATTAATTATTGAGTTATGAAAAAATGTAGAATGCAAAATGTCGAAATTCATAAAATGAGTAATCAATAGAGTGTTGTAATAAATATTGATGAATTAAATGCATCAAATTTCCACAATTTAAGATATGTATTTATACTTAACTTAAATGTCTGTTTCTGGTGGAATAAAGCAACTTTTTATTTTTTTAAATATATATATATATATATATATATATATTAATTCAATGGTATAATTTTTAATACCTTTTCATAGATTTTCTATACTTAATGACCAAACATGAGGTTTTCAATCTGTTATCTTTTCTTAGAACAAAATGTTCATATATATATATTTACTTTTATACCATCGCGAATAATAAATGTTTATTAAGAATTAATTCAATAACTGTGATGATATGGATAAAAACTAGAGACATTTGCAAAGAAAACAGATTAATAGAAACATAGACAAAGAACTTGTGTTGAAATCTATATATATTTTTAATAAAAATTTGGAGTTCCAAAACAAAGCAATTAAATTTACAGTTGTTTTATTTTGAACATCTGAAGTAATCTTAAATAAAAACTCAACATAACAATGTAGATTTTCAAAAGAACAATCATTATTAGTACTTAAAAGTCCCTTCACTGCTGTTATCCCTACATTTTTCTTTAAAACCTTTAAGGTATCCGACTACGTTCAGAACCGTAATTTTTCAAAACCGTACGAACAATTTTTTTTAAAAATATTTAGTGTCACTTAGATAAAAAAAAATATGTATAAAATTGATTTAAGAAAATATTATTAGAAAAAAATTCATTATTTAAATGCAATATTTTGGCAAAAAATGAACATAGAATTACTTATTTTCAAAACATTCTCTTTTAATAAAATATGCTTTTCTATTAATAATACTTTGTCAATATATAGCTTAGACATCTCCAAAGAGCCTGAAGTAGAAGTTTTGAAAAATTCGCATTATTTTCAGAATTACTACCAATCAAAATAATAATCAGTGCTTTTTTGCTACAATATTTTTACTGTGATGTATTAAAATATGGATAAATCTACTTCTAAGTAATACGTTTCTAAATCCTAATTCAGACTCAGTACAGAGGTCTGACCTATAAATAGGCAAAATATTATTATTATTGAATCATTTTTTTTTATAAACAGAGAATGTTTTGAAAATAAGCAATTCTATGTTCCTTTTTTGCCAAAATACTGCATTTAAATAATTGTTTATAGTAATAATATTCTTTAAACAATTTTATACGTGCAATTTAATCTAATTGACAGTAAATATTAAAAAAATATTCATTTGTATGATTTTGCAAAACCACAGTTCTGAACGTAGTCGGATACCTTAAATGAATCTTTAAAAAATGTTGCGCAAATTTTTCACTTTACTATATGAAAAATAAATTTCCATGCTGAAAAAATAAATAGAAAAAGTGTCGAGCAAAAGTTTTGAATTAAAATACTTAATGAATGCCTACTTAAATAATATATCTTGCGTATTTACAAATAAATTTAACTCAAACACAGAAACTATTAATTAAATTAGGATATATATGTAGCATATTTTGTGTAATTATTAAAAAAAGTGATACATGCTAAATACCGCAAACAACTTTCGAATATTTCTACAGTTCCTATAAATATTCTTCAAATTCTCTTCCATTCCGATAAAGCAAAAGTTTTATCTGCGCTTACTCTTATCATTATCACATTTTTTGCTCCTCTCTGCCTATCGAGATCCTTAACACTGGAATGCCCGAACGGAAAAGGAAATTCTCAATCGATCAATTTTTACTTCTTGCAGGAGGAGAACGTGTGACGTTAAAAGAAAGCTATAAAAAACGCTTCGAGGTATCTATCACACCTAAGGATAAGAGGAAGAACCAGAATCCTTTCTTTCTCTCTCTCTCTCCCTCCAGGGCAAAGATAGTTCTCAACGTTTTTCCTCTTTTAATGGGACACCGGTGCCCCGGAAACAGCAGAGTGAGAACGTATTCCCATATTATTCCGGAAATTACATTTTCTTCAGGAATATTTTCTCCAGTTAAAGATGAATCCAATTAGGGTAAAGTTACTGAGAACGCAGGAGACAAATGAGGCAGAAATATGTGGGAAAAGAGAATGATGCGGCAGGGGCGCCGTATTTTTGTTTATTTGTTCTAGTATGTAAATTTGAAGGAATTTAAATGATGATTTTAGGTTTGGGAAGTTTTTTCCCTTAAAAAAAAGAGGATTTTCTTTTTCTATTGAAATTTAGGATTCTAAATTTCTATATCAGTAGAGCATTCCCTTAAGTAACCCAGTCATTGTTTGTGAAGACATAAAAAGTTGCTTGTAATAGATACAATTTCAAATATAATAGTATATCAGTTCAATTAATGTAATGTAACTAATACGAATGATTTTGCATAGATTAATTCTTCAATTATAAAATTAAAATAGTATTACTTTTTTCTCATTTGGAAGTTAAGAAGCCAAATTTATATCTCACTCACTATTTAAAAGTTAATAATACTTAAAATCTCTGCTATAACTATTGAATAATACTATATTTAAAACTATGTATTTAGGAATACTAAGAATTCTGATCACGAACAAGAAACAAATTTCAAATGACATTCGTATAGGAATGATTATAGTACATTATATTATTACTAACGTATATCCACGTTCACTTAAAAGTAATATTTTTATTCAAAACTTCAAAATTTTTTTTTTATTTTTTTTAAAAAACTTTCTGTATAAGAAAAGCAGCTACTTGATTTATTTGTATCAACACCTTAATTTAATAAGATTCTTCTTGGTCCTTTATATACGAAAAAACTTACAAAAATATTAACTACACATATTTCATTTTTGTACAAATGTGGCACACAAAAATAATATTAAAATTAAGATATTAAATAAAACAAGTATTTAAATAAATTACCCTTCTTAAATAAATAATTTACCTTTTTAGAGTTCTAGTTCTAATATGACAGTCAACTATATCATATTATTATTGTGTCTCTCCTGATTAACCTTTTAAAAAATGTGTAGCCAATTTTTTTTCAATCTTAGCTAATGGTATAAAAGAATTGCATACATTTTGAAGAATATAGATTATATTAACCCTATCGCTGCGTAGCTATTTTATCAAAGTAGGTTCAAAAATTGCGCGTGGTTTTATTACGTATTTCAAATCTGCATCTTACATCTATATTTTAAAGTTAAAATATACAAAAAAATTTTGCAAAAGAGATTTTATTTTAAAGTATAGAATTAGATCATCGAAATATGAACATAGAAACATAAATGGAAACATAAACCATAGCAGCACTGGAGGCACAGCTAAATACTTGGAAAAATGCATACCCGTGGAAATCGCGGGATGCGCAGTGAAAGGGCTAAATTTAAGTATTACATAATAATAAAAAATGCATTAAATTAAAAATATTTAGCAAATATATAAAAAAATCAATATATTACATTGTAACAATAATATTTTCCTCCCCCCTCCTTCCAGGTACATTTAATTTCTGGATTATAGATAAAAAAATAGCAATTTTTTTATGCTTTTTATTAAATATACCAATCGTCTTTAACATAATAGCATCATTCGCATATAAGATTTCCTAAGGAGTTATGTAAAAAAAAATCTATTTAAATAAATGAGTAATATTTACCTGTAAAGTTGGCATTCTGTATGTCAGAAATCATTAGACTTTAGAGCCAAATCCCACTAACAATAAATGTAAAACTTAAGATACCTAGCTTCTATCTTGAATAACGAATTTCATTTACATATTTTGCATACACATAGTTGATTATGAAATTACTAATCAAAATTCGATCGCGTATGATAAATTTGAAAACACGGTATTGCACATAGCCCAACATCGCAATCTGGTCAGTAGAATCTTGTTTCTCTTCTTATCTTCTTACCTTTACTGTCTCTCTTTGAGCAGCAAATAATACACCATAGTGATGGATTAATATTCTTCTCTGTTGGGGAAATGTAGTCAGCAAAGTGTCTTTTAGATAAGTATGAAAGAGGTTGCTCAGTAGAAGGACATCCTTTTTATGAAGAAATTTCCACCGAGTGGTACTTTTTATTTATTCGAAACCATAAAAAGAACATGTGAATTAACTCGGGATAAACCGAATGCACGGTGTAAATTTTTACGGTGCCAGAGCTACAATCGAGAGGAGCCAGGATGGTGCGTTTTACATGCCCGAGCTCAGCTCGGGAAAGACCGGAAAGAAGTTAAAGAAAGAGTTTTATTTAAAAGTGAAAAATGTGGGCTGCCGAATTCATAAAATAAGTTTTTCCTAAAAACTAAAACTGCTGCTCTAGAAAACTCTTCTTTTCTTTGATTACTTAACATGTATATATTATTATATCTAATATTTCTAGAAAAATAATCAAAACATTTATAATTTTAATTTAAAATACATACTTATTCATATATATTCACACTTATTTATGGAATAGATAGTGTAACGTCGTGAATAGTTAGCAAACAAGAAAATTTGTCACAGCCTCATTTTAAAATTAAAGCAGTATTTATTTGCTTCATAGGTTACTAAAAAGTCCAATAAATATACCAAGTCGGGCGGACAGTCTATTTCACGGGAGTTTAATCCTTTTTCCGAAAAGCACTCGCTAATCCCTTTTCTTTTCAGGGCTCCTCTCCAGTTTTCTCCATCCAGGACTCTACATCAAGTTTTCCATCCAGGGCTCGATATCTCCGTAAAATAAACCCCTTTTAAACACCAAGGGCGGGTCCACAACACGCCCCTCGTCTTTCTCATTGGCAGGCCAAAAAAGGTCTGCCCTCGTCCCCGGGCCACATTGGTCTCCTATTCGTGCAGCAGACACAAACACATTCCTGGTCTGTCTGTAAACTAAGAGCGCCATAATTCTCATCTAACTTCTGCACCCTTATTCATCACACCACCTGAGTTTTATAACCCCATTCTCTCGGCACCGGCCGAGGCGAGAGGATTCTTTCATACAGGCTTCGCCTATATGTCAACCTATTGTCACCGGCTCTCTTTGGATATTGTAACTTCCAGACTTGATGTCGGCGTTTGTACGAGGTCAGACAATAAACAATGACCCCATGGCCTCGTGATCTTGTCACCTAACATCTGTTTGGAGCCATAAAACTTCGCAATGAATAGAAGAGTGAGGTTCATCCTAATCGAAGACGTCACAATAGATATATAAATACTTATTTATGTAATAGATAGATATATAAATACTTATTTATGTAATAGATAGATATACAAATACTTACTTATGAAACAACTTGTTAACAGAAACACACATTTGTGAAATTTTCAGTTTTCAAACGCTTAAACTGTTAGTGCAATAGATTAATAGTATGTTAGTTAATTTTTAGCCTACTGGAAGTATATAAACATTCTCACAATTCTACTCTTTCCTCGTACAGTATACTTTTGAGAATTGCAATGTTAACGAGTTAGAGTAACGTTTGAATGGATAGTTAAAAAATAATTACAGAGGACCAAAGGAAGCGTTTCTACTCATATCTACTTAATTGTTATGTATTTCATTCATAATTCCTCCGAGGGTTTCGAAGGGCTATAAAAGAAACTAATACGAGTACAGAAAAAAAGATTTGAAAGATTACAGAAACAATTCAAATTTTAATTACGTACCTTACAGGTGTTCTATCTGTAAAACGTTGGTTACACGACATACATCAAAATGATAACCTGTTCCACTCAAAATTATACTATCAATGCTATTGACAGCACGTCCTATCCGTACTATCCATGTTATCCGAAAACTTGATATCTTACATAAGACGAAGTTTTTGTACTCTCTTTGTTGCGTTATGTAGCATAACTGCATGAAATGATAACATGAGTCGTCAATAACGTTGACAGCTAATTTTTTTAAGAAATAAAAATTAGGAATTAATAAACACATATTCTTTGGTTATCATTTTTATTTTCGTTAACTCAAGAAGGATGTATTCATATATATCCAAACTTAATTTGCTATATATGAATAATTTATAATTAATATATAGCGTAATAATTTTTCTTTTATACTTAATTTAAAAAATGCACATGCATGCTTTGAAAAATTGTAGCAATTTACAAAAAAAAGAGCAAAATAAATTTTTATAAATAAAACTAAATAAACATACATGTAACATTAAATTATTTTATATTATTTGGAATCTCTTCTTATACACTTATGCTCTATGTTTTTTACATAAGTACTATCACAATTGCAATAATTCTTGTGTATACTATTCTATAAAATGAGTTATTTTTACAATTTCAAAGGAAACAAATTTATTTAATATCTATATTATTTATAGCAAAGAAATATTTTACTTGTTAAATAAACAAAATTTGAAATTCATAAACAATTTCCTATTTATTAATTTTTATTTTAACTAATGTATAATAAAATTGCCTTTAGTATGATTTTATCGTCTTTTCTTTTAAAATAGGTTTATATCTATAAAATAAAATCATTTAAAATACATTATAAATAATGAATTATACTTATATAACTCCATATGAAAATATTTTTGTTCCGTTAGTTTTATATTTTTTACTTTTGAATATACATACATTAATATATATTTTTCAATTTTCTGATTTCGTATTTTGTAATAAAATTTGTATTTCTGATTTTTCCAACACGCAATATATTATACTTTAAAAATTATCAAGCTTTTACTTAAGAAAAATATTTATAAGTTACAAATAGCTGAATATATATGTATATATATATATATATCATAATAAAATTTGTTGTTCATTAATAAAATAATGCTCTAATAAGAAATGAATTTTTCGACTCTTTTATATTATAGATAAAGAGTACGTACAGATAAGTTAGGAAAACTCGAAAATCCAATTATATACTATGTTTGTAAAAATATTATTTATTTATATGGCAAAGAGAGAAAACTATCATTTATTGTAAAATACCAATTATCAGGCAAAATTTTTTTGGCAGAAATAACAAGACTATTTGTTTAAAGTTAACGGAAATAAATTGAAAAAAAAACATTGTTGTATTTGGTAACTCAATAGAACTTGTTTTGAAACGTTACTTTGATATATATATATATATTGTTAATAGAAATATTCAGTTTCAAATGTTTTTTTTTAATGTATGCACAATAAATTTCGTGAAAATGATCGTAATTTAATTTTCTTTGAAGAATTATATTTTAGTTTTGTAATATTTATTTTCTTTTGAGTTAGTGTGCGTAAAGAAAAATCATAGGATAAAATAAATTTAAAATCATAACACAATTTGGCTTTGAAATTTTAATTATAATCATATCATTTTTAGTTACAAAATGTAACAACCTTGTTTTTCGAGAGTTTTTAACTGATTTATAATTTTTCTTGAAAGTCATGTAGAACGCGTTTTTCAAATGGTATATTTTTATACCTGTTTCTGATATATCTTCTTCTGAGATTGTTATATTTTAACATACTGTTGAAAAATGTTTTCAAACCTATTTTGGTTAGAGCAATGGTTCGATTTTTTCATTGAGATTGGAGGAATATTAATTGTAATCTTCCTTCTATCACTTTTAAGAACATTGTATTCTTTTTCCTGAAGAGGTACTAACCTAATTTTTATTTAGTGTTAGAATACTTTAAATAAGATCAAGAGAAAAGTCATATGAATACATTTTAATTTCTAATTCCTCTGAGAATTTTATAATAGTATTTAAGATCAAGGAAGAACAAATTCATAGACATGGTACAAGTATTTGGAAAAGTTTTTCACATGCTTGCCTTAGTATAAGGATAAAATTAATTCAAATAATTTACAATTAAACAAAGGAAACGCTGGAAAAGTGTTGTAGGAGACGACAGCAAATAAAATTATGAGAATAATGTTTATTAAATAATTCTAGGAATTAACGGCGATTAAACAATGTCTTACATTAATTCCATGCTTGTGTGTGTCTAACCATAGTAAATCTTTGATTGACTATTTAGTTTTAATTAATTTTTTATCAAATTCCTCCGTCCAAAAAATCCGGTGAATAACCTTCACATGCTTGTTAATGTTGTTATGATAGTTAAGCATTCATGTAATGCACATTCAGTAGAATGCGAGTTTCTTAGACAAACAGTATTTAATTCGAGTAATTCATTTTGTTATATCCTAGTTATATCCTAGTTATTACAAAGGCTTTGTAATAAGCAAAAACATGGATCGACGTGTCTGGTTTAAGCGCAAAAAGTCATCATCAAATGTTTTTAGCGGTGTATGAACAAATATACCATTTTTAAAGTATCTGTACGAGTGGTATTTATGGTTCCTTAAGGGACGCGACAGCTTAGAAGATCCCTTGGGCAAAGAAAGGCCTGTTACTGAGAGTGTTGAGAGAGAATCACATTACAAAATTTCTTGATCTGTTATTTAAAGACCGTCCACCATAAGGGCAGACGTTAGCGGAAGACATCGGTATTAGTGTTGGTAATTTGAATAAGAAATTTAATGGTAATTTGTAATTTTGAATAAGAAACTGGGTAAACATAAATATTCCCCTCATCTTGTACCTCGCCATTTGAGAGCCACGACCCCGATTCAAAGAGGCTGAGTGTGTAAATATCTTTCTCGACATATATGTCTCATCGACCTTTTTAAGGTATCCGACTACGTTCAGAACCATGATTTAAAAAAAGCGCATAAATGGATAATTTTCATGATATTAGAATAAATGTATAAAATTGTTTTAAGGACATTCTGATAAAAACAAATAATTTAAATACAATATTTCGGCAAAAAACTAAGAATAACCTTTTTTTTTTAAAAAAAAAATGTTCTCCTTTTGTGAAAATGCTTCTATTATAATAATATTTTGCCTGTACATAGCTCAGACCTCTGTACAGAGGCTCAACTATGATTTTTGAAAACTTCACATTATTTTCAGAGTTACAACCAATTGAAATAATTATCGGCGTTTTTTCTTAAAATTTCTCCCCTCTGTTGTCATAAAACATGGATAAACCCTCTTCTAAGTTATATATTTCAAAAACTCTACTTGTGCCTCTGTACAGAGGATTGAGCTATATACAGGCAAAATATTATTACAATAAAAGCATATTTCACAAAACAAGAAAATTTTGAAAATGGGTCATTCTATGTTCATTTTCTGTCAAAATATTGTACTTAAATAACTTTTTATTTTAATAATATTCTTAAAACAATTTTATATACATTTTCTAATCTAAGTGACACTAAATATCATAAATATTATCTATTTATACGCTTTTGTGAAATCACGATTCCGAACGTAGTCGGATACCTTAAACAAAGGTTGATTAAATTTAAAAGTGTCATCGTTTAAGCTTGGTTCCTAATGCAAAATTTGTGATTTTACATTTAGGAGCAATAATTTGTTCGTATATTTTAAATATTTTGTCGAGTGCGCATCAGAATTTTGGAAAATTTACTTAAAAGTCTATTCGAAAAGAGACCAAATATAGCATCATTGGAACTTAAAATAGATAAAAAGAATAATTCTAAAATATATTTGAACTAATACTAATTACGTTTAATTTTCTTACCTTTTTCATTCAAAGAAGTGCTTATTGGAAATTATTTTATTCTTTAAATAATTATTACGTTCAAATGCAGAAATTATAGCATTTTGTTTAAATAAAATAGCATAAAGTCTTAATGTACACATTTCTTGATTTTCCTAAAATGTTCTCTGATTAATGATGAAAACGCTTATTTCTTAGAATATAATTTTGAAACATGAGATATATTTAGTTATTTTTTTAATGTGTCTATAATGCCGAAGAATTTACATATAATCCTAAATTGTGAGCATTGATTTCCCTCACACACCTTACATCTACTATTTTTACCAAGGTATATAAAATCTAGATAGAAACAAAAATCAACAAATAAAGTTTTAAAAAATCTGTAACGCGTTCTTTAAATTAAAACGTCTCACTTTGTTTCCTAGTCTTTAAAGAGTTCAAAAAATTCGAAACAAGACAAACAAAAATAAGAAAAACATTTCAGAAGCAAGAAATTAAATACCAAGTACTTTTACCTATGTTTAATAAGAAAGCAAGACGTTTTGGAACTGGACTTGAAACTTCAGATGTAAAATCTCTTTGAATATTTTAACTTAACTTCGATTTTCAGTATTGTGGCATTTTATATTTCTTCCTATATAAGGCTTACAACATCATGAAGCAACGAGAAACAAAGTTCGTGTCGAGTGCTATGAATGGATTAAAATAAAAAAGTACCTTCAAAGTGTTTAAAGTTCAAAAACTTTTGAATTTTTTTTTCTGATATTTAAATCCTAGTCATAATGTATCACATAATGCCCTAACTTTTACACATCAACATATCCGCAAGTAAGTGAACAGAAAAAATAAAAGAATCCGTATCCAATCTGTTGTCTAAAATTTCAAATTTTAGTCTCAACCTTTTGAATACATTTTCTTTTAAAGAGATTCTATTTTAGAGACCCACTGACAAATAAAGGATCAAATATTTGTAAAGTATTTCAAATTTTAAGTCTGAGGAATTGTGTAAATGCAAAATTAATAAAAAACCATGAAAATTTATTCTATGTGTTGATAAGGTTAATAAGTAACCTGTTGATAAGGTTCCCTCTCTCTTTCTAGCACAGACAATTAATAAGGTCAAGAGAAAGGCAAATCAGTTCTTCGTATATGCAATAAAATTTAGTCACTATGTCTTAGGCATATTTAAATTATATGTAATCCTTCTAAAATTAAAATAACTAATTATTTGCATTTAGTGTTTACTCTCTGACAATGATACATTTTACTGTTAACTAGTATGTAGTATACGAATTAAAAAAGTGTTAGAGTGAATACATTAACTGTAAAGAATTGAATGTATTAATTTTGAGAATTTAAAAAATTCCGGAATCATTTCTAACACTTGTTAAGAATTGCAACAAGTATGTGTTTTTTTCACAATTTTGAGTCCATATGAACATTTAAAATTGATTGAATAACTAGAATTTCAAATATAATAATCAAATCGGCCACGTGTTTATATTTGAATTTAATTAATTGATTTATAGAAGTAAAAATATAAAAATTAGATCAGCTCTTTTAATTTTCGTTGTCTTTATAAAAAAATTAATCCTTTTTTTTCTTATGCATCTCACAATTAACATTTATTTCTTAGTAAAAAATATTTTAAATTCTTTTATTTATAACGATCTGTTTAGCATCTAAGTAATAGCGCTACTATAAATAGCATTAATATGTGATTATTATCATGATATCATAAGCGTGATTAAATGCATTTAATCAATTTTTTGATTTTGTACATTTAAAATTCTAAGCAGATCAATTTTTTTTTATTCATTAGTTCTTTGGATCTCCAAAAATATTGTTATAAAATGATTTTGAGACCCTATACATTTTCAAAAGAAAATAGTTATAATATATTATTAAGAGGGTCTCTTCAAATTGTCCTTGTGGCCGCGGTAGCCTAGTGGTCAAGGTATCGGATCATGGCAGGCATGTCATGAGTTCGAGCCCACTACCACTGAAGACCCGCCATGTAGGGGAGCGATGCACGATAAATCTGTCAACAGC
>BMAV01019548.1:342859-354849 GCA_019973955.1 Trichonephila inaurata madagascariensis
AAACAGGCTGGTCGTGCAACCACCAATTTTTATGTGCATTTATTAAACTATTTTAATAAGATCATTTCTAAAAATTTTGTATGTGTGTGTTGCTTTTTAAAAAAAACACATGTGGAGTTACACTTGGAATGCTTCCAATGAACATTCCTTTTAAATGCAGATGAAACTTTTTGAATAACTTTTTTCATATAAAAACTATTATTAAATTATTTATTAGTAAATACGCACATTTCAAATGTATGAGATGAGTAGAATTTTCACACATATTCCTTTTGTATAGTAATTTATATTTTTTTAAAAACTAGGAGGGGGGGTTGACAACCCTATGTAGGGGGCACGAGCATATCGAAACGTTGGAAATAAAAGATTATTTAAAAAAACTATTTGTTGAGTGAAAGGGAAAACAAAATACATTATAACAAGTAATATAAAAAGATTCATAACAAGTAATATAAAAAAAAATTAAGTCAATTCCTTCTTAGGCGAACAAAGGAAATTTTTATTTTAGTTACTTTTTATTAAATAATTATAATTAATACTAATATGCATATACATATGACATTGCATGTTTATTGCAATCTGCTTCAATTTAAAAATTAGAAGGGAAACTAACATAATATTTATCCTATTACTTAAAATTAATTTACTTAAAATTTCTATTACTTAAAAAAGTAACTTAATATATAAAAAACTTAATATATAAAATACTTACTTAATATATAAAATACTTAATATATAAAAAATTTAATACTTATCTTGATAATTTTTACGGTTCATAATTTGGGTCGTATTCCAGCTTTAGCGCTATCGAACTTTATTATTGCATTCAATACATTATTATTGTAAGAGAGGGAAGCGCGATGAAAATTTTGATTGAAAATTGGGTCGCAAATATTGAAAGTTTGAGAAGCATCGACTTAAGGAATTAAAGTTTATTTTCCAATAAAAATTCAAAAATCGATTTTTTCATCAATTTTTGTAAAGTACTCCCTCCCTTTAGATATATTTTTATTATCATAATTAGCATACGATTAATATAATTCTTAAAAAAAAATGTTCATAAATACTTGAAGGTATCCGACTACCCTAAAATAATGATTTTTTTTTCAAAAATTGACAATTTTTTTTATGATTTTATTTTATAGGCCATCTTATTAGCTTAGTAAAAATATCAAACTTTTTATTTTCCATTCACTAGAACAAAAACTACAAGTGTTTTGATAAAAGAAGATGCCTTAACTTTACCCAAGATGTCCAACTTTAAAATACGTTTTACTCGAAATGTGTTTTTTTTTTTCGAGAAACTCAAACGGGGATAGCGATTGCTCAAAAATTTTTGAAAGTAATTGGCTGAAATTTTTTGTGAATGTTTTGTATAATAGTAAAAGTGTTTTGACCCTCAGATTTATCAATCACTGTTTTATTTCAAAGTTTACAGTCCTTTATGTGAATATAATCACTGTTTTTTAAGCAATTTTAGATAGTCACTAAGATAGAGTGCTCTAGTTTTAATAAAAATTAAAATATCTATTATCCTGATGGTCAATTCAAACATGAATAACAAAGTAACACATTAAAATTGAAAAATTGAGAATTTGTTCAAAACATTTTTGTACAGAACGTGCCCCGTTTACGTAATTTTTTGTACATTTTCACCAGATTTTTTCCTTTCAATAATAATAAATGTTTTTTCTGTTTTCAATTTTACGATTTTTCCCTAAAATATACTAAATAAATCTAAAAATCACATAAAATAACCATATCTCCATTTTTTTCCAAAAAAAGTAGTCGGATACTTTAAGCAGACAAAAAAATAATTAACATTTTATAAATTCATTGTTTCAGATTCCAACAGAGCTGAAGGCCTAAATTCTCAATTTGTGGAAAGCCCATCCTGCAGAGTGATGACCGTTTCCATCCAATGCATCTCCAAAATTATGACTGTCCGACCGCTGTTTTTACAAGCAGAAGCGACACACATGAGAAATTGAATTCTCCCTTTTGAAAGCATTCCAGCCATTTGTTGAAACTTGGTCCTCTACACTTCAACTCTAGGAGTAATAAAGCATGAGGGAAATAATTGTTTTTGTTGCTCACTTTTTTCTCCTACTCAACGAGTTCGGGTGTTACCCCAACCATAAATCATGCGGAATTATCGTAATCTGGCTCTTTTATGTGCACTTTGTTAAACGCGCTACTGCCCAGAGGCATCATCGAACGTTAATTAAACGTCCAAAAACATGAATAATGACCATTGCACTGGAATGGATGAGGGTTTATTTTTGATACTCGGCCTGGTTATTATCTCGATCGAGGACAGAAATACTTTTGACGATTTGAATAATAGTTCATACACCTAATCAGCGGTGATTTTTTTCTCTTCTAACGCTTGCATCACTAAGCGATTATTTACAAAGTATGAAATGATGCGATCAATCTATGTAAAGCCCAATAACACAGTCCTGAGTAATGATTTTTTAAAAGGCCTTATCGCCCAAAAATGCTGGCTTAACGTGAAAAGAATGCTTAAAGTCAATTTTTAGAGTCAAACGGGTTCCACTTAAAATTCCTAAAAATAGGTAAAAATACAGGTTAAGAAAATTAAACCTGAAATGTATAATGAACCCCGCTAATTGAAAATTTTTCAAAATCTTTATCTTGACGTTACAAATACATGTTGCGGAAAACCTGAAAAATCTCACAATTTTAAAATTAATGTTTAGTGGTATATATTTTTATGAAAAACTGGAATAAATTATTTACTAAATTTTTGATTCCATTAGTTATTTCGAAAATGAGTAATTTAAAATCAATGAAAATATGTTTATATATTTATTTAATAATTTTTAAAGCACAAAAACATTCTATTTCAATTCTAAACGTAAAGTGAAATGAAGTAATAGATCTTCGTTAGGAGTTGAGTTACAACAAATATTTCAAAGGGAAACATACTTTAAAAAAACCAAATCGCGTCAACTGTAGAGAAAAAGTGTTTTCACTGAACTACTATCTTCACAAAATACTATGAAAATTTATATTATATTTCGAAAAACGTGAGTCAATACCTTTTTATAAAATGGATTTAAGTATGAATAACGTTTTATTCAAGATACATAATTTCTAGTTTTGATAGCATACTTTACTAGTTTCGTTTACTGGTGTTTATCTTAATTATTTGTCCCTTCAAATAATTTCGAAATTTCCTCTTGGAGTAAGCAAATAATTGGAAGTAATGTTTCTGTAAAGTAGCTTCTACTGCGTAGATACTACATGTGCAACTAAACAGGAAAGGAGTTGCCCAGTTATTACTGGATGATTAAGGCAGTGCTTCTCAAAGTTGCAATATTCGCGACCGAATATTCAATCCTAATTTTCATCGCGCCCCCCTCATACAATAACAATATATTGAATTCAACAATTGACACTTAAGCTGCGATACGACTTTAACCCTTTAAACGCTCCCAGCGTATATAAACGCCTCGCTAAGCCAAAGCCTTTATTTCCTCGGACTTATATATACGTCTTTCTGAAGTTTGATCTTTTCTGTGCACTGTGCTATCCATAAAATTATTCCGAAGGCTTTGTAGTGTAATAAAAGGACCTTGACAGTGTTTGCGAAGGATTTACTTTTTTCAGATTATTTGCTTATTTATTCCGCCCCCCCCCCGCAAAGGCGTCAAATGGGGGCACCTACGGGAAAACGGTTGGCATTGGGAAGCGAATCGCATAACTTTTAATTGGCAGTTAATAGATTAATTATAAACCGTACAAAAATATTAAGACAAGCGTTAATTTTTGTTTTTAATTATAAAAATGACAAGCTCATGGGGTCACTGGTAATTAATAAACTTGTTCTTAACTCAATATTATTAAATTAATTACAAAATGCATTATGCAGTATTGATACATTTATAAGTGTAACATATCAGTGTAAAAATGCATATTTCATTTTTTATTATCTCAGAATGTACTTTGTTTGTTTACTTTCACTAAATTAATATATTTTTAAAATAATCTTTCGTTGTGTCTACTTTTCAATATGCTCGAGCCCCCCACGTAGAGTTGTCACGCCCCCCAAGGGGGCGCGCCCTACAGTTTGAGAAACGCTGCTATAAAGGTGTTTCCGGGAAACCCCAATTCACTCTCTTAGAAGAAATTGTCTTAAAATAATATTAAAAGTAGATCAAGATATATTACTTTAGGTAAAGAAAATAGAAAAATAAAGTGCTGTATTCTTTTACAAAAACTTTTTAACACAATATTAATGTAATTTACTTTTTAATAGCCTTAATTCCTGCTCCAGGTGTAATCTAGATTTGCATTATATTTAGTACTTGGGATATGTGTTTGTATTTTTATACTAATGATCTAAGTCTAGGTCTGAGTTCTACGTATACATATTTATAGTTTTTTCTTTTTAAATTTTTATTTTAACACATGGAAACCCAGTATTCCATGGAACACTGTTTAAAGACCACTGTGTTAGAGGAAACAAATTTGTTTTTTTTTTTAAAAAAAGATTCTGATATTTGGCCGCTATGTCTCATTTTTTAACTATGTTTGCCATTATTTGAAACTATTAGTTTCCTTGTCTTAAATCTTAAATTGATGATATAGATTTATTGAAGCGCAACAAATTTCCAAAAAAACATTACTGTATATTTTAAAGTTTCTTTAGCAGCAGGTCGACCCATGCAGATTTCTAGCATCGAAAATTAATAGAATTCCTAATTATAACTTCTATTAAAAAGAAACTGTGAAGAAATTCTTAAGCTTAAAAAAAAAAGAAATAAATAAATTGAATTCTCTTTAAAAGTTTTTTCAGGCACTGGAAATTCCCCTCTTCATGATGTAACATACTATAATTAAAAAGTCTTTTCTTAAAACTTTTGCTGATCCATATGGAAGGTTTGTTTATTTACTTCTTTTTTAAAAAAAACAGGACACAGTTATCTTTCTCAACACAATACAAAATTTATTAAATAACAAAGTAAAAGGTTTCTTGGATTATAAAATAAATTACAATTTGTTGCAAAAAGTACATTTATCTCTTGTTTCATAAACATCTAGTTAAGATATTATCCATCTCCATCGAATTATTTCACAAGCATGAACAATTTGTTTTTAAATGAAGAAGTCTTTATTATACAATCTTGAAGTACGTGAAGTACATTTAAGTTTACATTTGCAAGATGACATCGTTGTGACACATATCCAAAAATTTTTTGAGTACTAATATTTAATGAATATGTCACAGCTGTATTTGTCAGGATAACATGTTTGCGTCTTCAACGCCATTCATTTCTCAAAAAAGGAGTTTTTTGTACCCAATGTAAGATTTATTCTCATGTAAGATATTAAATGTTATGAAAATTTTAAAGGCAAAATATGAAATGATGTAGCAAATAATATAAAAATGTGAAATATTTACTGTCTCTCAACTAAACATGGTTTTCTAATTTGAAAGTTAAAATCTGTAAGAAGGTATTTAAAAATTAATACCGTTTAGATTATTATAAAAAATAATACAAATAAAACTGAAAACACATTTATCTTTTTTTTTTCAGTTTTTTAAAAATTCGTTGAATGATAAGATTAAAATTTTTGTTAAGGAAAAAAAATGATTCATAATAACTCTTCTAAAAATCGACTATAATATTTATTACTTTATTTTCAACTCATTTTTTCGTTGAAGCTAATCCTAACATTACTTTACCAGGTGTTGAAAAAATTAGTGCTTAAAATAGAAACATTTCTTTTTACAAAAATATCTCAAGTATAGTGCATAAACCAACTTTTTATCTTTTAGATAGAAAACTGCTTAAAGTAATACTCTATTCTTTTAGGATCAATTCGTTATTTTCTGTAGACCTTGTGTGTTCCATACATTACTTTTCCCAATTTCGTAACAGACTTATTTTTAACATTTATATTAAAGTGAAAGAATATATCATCAATATATTTATACTTTCAGAGTATTGTAGGATAAGCAGGTATATGTAAGATACCCTTAATGAGGTTATGTTAAGATTAGTATGCAGTTAGTTCCTAAAAATGTATACCAAACTTAATTCAAATTTTTAACGTTAATCGAAAGCAATCCTAAAAATTTAACTTTCATAAAAAATTAATTCACACACACAAATTTTGTTTCAATTTCTCTTATCTAAAAGCGTTAATAAGCAAACATTATTTAAAAGAGAATAACGAAATATATATGTATCGGAAGAGAACATTGATCTTAATTTAATATTCCATCAAAACAAAATGGTAAGTTTCAAAAGAGATTATTATTCTTTGAAAGAACTATTAAGTTTTTCGCATTAATATTCTTTACACAAATACTTCAAAGTTTATTTACTGTGCAGTCAGAAATACCTTTTTGTGTCTAATTTTTTTTAGAAAATGACCATCAAAAGTATAAAGCTACATATGATTCTTATACCAATGCTACAAATGATCAAATTTATTTTCTCAGTCACGATTCCTTCCGGTTGTTTCTAACAGTCGTTTTTCTTCCACTTCACTTCCAAACTAACCATTAACAGGCAACAACTCGCATTGGACTCTGGGTACAGAAACCGTTTCAACACTGTTAATCAGCTTAAAACTTTTCCAAGGGGAAAGTGATTTTACATGGGCAGAGGGTGGCATAGCACAAGAAAAGGGTAACTTGCATTTGTTGTGCAAATTAGATACGTAATGGTTTCACAGATTCTCATTTGTAGAGAAGGGCTAAGAAAACAAAATTTATATTCTTCAATTTATGTAAGGACAATAAGGTAGAGTAATGTATAGCGGATACAGTAGAACCCAATCAATTGTATATGTATCACTTTATTCGGGGCTTATAATAAAAATATGCCGTCTTTTAATTGTATTTTTTAGAAAGCTAAGTTATCCTTAAATATAGGGAATCCTGTTTGGATGCTTAAAATTGTTACGTTTATTACGATTTTGCTTTTAACGTTTTCATTAATTATTTTACTAAAGTAAAAAAATATATCATTCAAAGATTTCTACGTTCGGAATCGTGATTTTGCAAAAGCGTATAAATGGATAATGTTTATGATACTTAGTGTCACTTAGATTAGTTAATGTACATAAAATTGTTTTAAGAATAGTATTAAAAAAAAAAATTATTTAAGTACAATATTTTGACAAAAAATGAACATAGAATGACCCATTTTCAAAATATTCTCCTTTTGTGAAAAATGCTTCTATTATAATAATATTTTGCCTGTATATAGCTCAAACCTCTCTACAGAGGCTCAACTAGAAATGTTGAAATATGTAACTTAGAAATGGATTTATCCCTATTTTACTACAACAGAGGGGAGCAATTTTAGGAAAAAAACGCCGATAATTATTTCAATTGGTGGTAACTCTGAAAATAATGTGAATTTTTCAAAAATCCTAGTTGACTCTCTGGAGAAGTCTTTACTTTATGCAAGCGAAATATAATTATTTTAGAAGCATTTTTTTTATAAAATGAGAACATTTTGAAAAAATATTACTCTAAATTAATTTTCGCCAAAATATTGTATTTAAATAATTGTACTTGTCAAAATGTTCTTAAAAAAATATTATACATGTATTCTAATCTAAGTGACACATGAAAATTATCCATTTATGCGCTTTTTAAAATCACGGTTTTGAACGTAGTCGGATACCTTAATCTTGAACAAGCGTCTAACAGATTATGCAAAAATGTATTGTGTCTGTTAAATTATATAGGTTGATTCACTACCAGACCGACAACACTCACAATCATATACGAATCCAGGGTCGAAAATGCCGCAGTTATGAGCTGTGGTGTAAAAACGCAGAAAAAATGAACAGAAATAGCAACATATTTTTAGGACAGAAAAACATTTTATTGAAAGGTTGTACACCAACAAGTGCTCTAAATTATGCCCGGATGTCACCTGGTAGGCCTGACAGAGACCCTGCATGTAATCCCTTACGTTCTTGAAGATTTCTGGAATGTCACCTATCCTCTAGGCAATCGAGCGTTTCCTTCAACTGAATTATCAGGCGTCTAGTACACCAAACTTTTTGTGTGAACCTAGAAGAAGTTCACATACTTTCGAACACCTGTTGTAGTACAACCTCTCAATAAAATGTTTTCTGTCTCATTAATGTATTGATGTTTCTGTGCTCTGCCTCTGCATCTTTGCTCTATATCTCATAACTACCGCATTTGCGACTCTGCATTTCTATGTGATTCCAAATCATCTCTGTACTCCCTACATTCTCTACCAGATTGTCGGTCTGGTAGAAAATCATCCTGTGTACAGGAACCAGCAAATTTTTGAAATTTTAGATTTTTAACAAATAAATGTTGCATTAATGTGTATTATTTACATATTAGAAAATGGTTTATTTCCTGTTCTTTGTTTAGTTTGAAATCAACAAAATCATATTGTATGTCTTTAGATAATGCTGAGTTTTATTTATAGGGGTATGCAAGCTATTTCTTTTAATTATAGTTTTTATGAGCAACAAGTAAAAATAATTAGTTGTATTTTACAAATAAAAATAAATTTGATAGTTTTGAGATCTAATATCCGAAAAAAATAAAAGTACATATAAATTATGTAACTTTTTGCAACATTGATTAATTCATTACATATAAAATGTATATCACCAATGAAAAATGTTTAGAAAAAAATTATGTATTTATATCAAATTTTGAAATAAAAAGCTTTAAGATACATATTACAATTGTGATATTATTAGAATAATAAGAAATATGCGTGTACTGTGGTAGAAGAATTGAACCAAGTTTTAATCATTGAAATTCTCAAAAAATCGAATCTTTTTTTAAGAATCTTATCACACACATTATAAACTACTCTATCGTATACCTCAAATATGGTAATATACATTTATTACAGACTATATACATAACATGTATCATGTAATGCTCATATATAAAAAAGAAGAAAAGTAATAACTACTATAGTATATATGTGTTCCTTTAATCAGGGAAAAAAATTCATTATCTAGGACTAAATTTGCAAGGTATGCATATATACACTAATGGGCGTAGCCAAATATTATAGGACTACGAATAAAATAATATGGCATGGAATTACTTAACATTATGTAATTTATGTAAATAGTCTTAATACAGAATACTATTCCTACTATCAAGTAATTTATATCTCAACAATAAATTATGATATTGTTATCTTGGATTATTACCCAAAGTCTTTCCAAATTATATGAAGAATTGAAACTCCAGACTCTGTAATGTCAATTTATGAGTAACGCATGTATATCTAAAGACGCTAACTTTTTTCGAAAAGCAAATGTAATTACTGCGCAAAAATAGTCTTCTTTTACAATCTGAACCGAAGGAAACTCCCCAGACAGTTGTAGAAAAATTCTAACCAAGTAATTAACTTTTTGCGGAATTCTAACGTAAAAATTATAACGCGTCTTGAAAATAAAAATAAGAAAGAGGAGTAACTTATATGCATAAGTAACGAACTCACTAACTGAAAAGATTCTCAGACACTTCTACAAACTAAATACTACTTGAAGAAAGTAAACCAAATTATAACTATCTTTCGCTTCTTACCATTTTAATTACTTTCCAGAAGGTTCCTTATTATTTCATTTTCTATTGAATTTATGCGACTTTATTCTGAATACAGACATATCGTTAAATCTTCAATATGTATTACATGACTTGGAATGCCATTGGATTATGTCTATTTTTAAAATTTATATTCGTTCTTATTAGGAATTACTATTCCCATTACAGACTTTAATAAATATTTATAAGCGAAAACGAAATTTTTCAATTTAAAATATGCATTGGGAAAATAATTTCTTAGTCAATGTGCATTCAAAGGGATCAACTATTAATTAAATTTATATGTGTAGTTCATATTATATATATATATATATATATATATATAAGGTAAGTTACCTCTATCTTGTAATGGATTTAGATATTCCTATCCATTTTTTTCTATTGGTTTTTGCTCAGTGTTTTTTACATAAAGGGGGAAGGTTGGCTGGCCAAAAAACATGTTCAACCCCACTTTTATATAAATTATTTTGTATATTAGCTGTCCTAAGTCAGCAATGTTTATAACACTGCAGCATCCATTTTATAATTTTTAATCTCGGTTACTCATATGTCCTTCATTGTGTGATTTTACTACTGTCTATGTGTTTTTCGAATGTGATTGTTGGATGTTATCTCTTGTTTGTACAGAATAAGCCTATAATATATATATATATATATATATATATATATAATTTCATAAACGAAAGAATGGTAATTTAGAAGTAAATAAATCCTACAAATCATATAAAGGTAAATTCGTCATTAGTTACCAAAATATATATTACGTTTAACTATTATGTTTTCAAAGGATATCACAAACTTTCCGCTGTGATACAGGTTAAGCTTTTCTTTTAGCTGCAAATTTATACTTAATAATACAAAAAATAACTAAATGAATGATAAAAACCAAATCCTTCTGCAACCAAAACCTTAAATTTGAATCCATATTCAAACAGAATATATATATATAAATTCTGATATATATATATATAAATTCTGATATATATATATATATATATATATATATAAATTCTGTTTGAATATGGATTCAAATTTAAGGTTTATTTGTTGCTCAAAAGTTTAATGAATAAAACTGAAATTAAAATTATGACAGATATTTTAAGCAGTTGTAATTTTAGGGATTCTCATGGTATGCATATGATTCGAAACCTTAATAACTATTTAGTATAAAAAATGAATATTAAATTAGATGCAAGTGAAAAATACACTACAGAATATTGTACAGTATTATTTATGAATAAATCCTTTAACAAAATTAATTTTTTCAGGTATATTTCAAAAATATCAATCCTTTTTTCCAATTAAAAATATTATTTTTAAAAAGGCTTTCAAATACAAGAAACTTGATAGATTTATATTTAATTATTATCAAGTCTCTGAGGTCCTAAGTACAGAATCATGTAAATGCAATTTATATTGGGACTATATTGATGATTATCATCAGCACGTTGTCACGGGAGACCTTGGCATCGCGAAAGATGATTTGTTGAGAAATTTTATGAAAAAATGTACTGGTTTTAGATTGATGATCACAAAAAATAAATCTAATGTTATGAAACGTATCAAAAAGAATTTGGATAAGTTCTACCTTAAAATTGCTATTAAATATGGAATGCCGATTGAGGCTTTCAATCAATTTAGATCTTATGTAGCAATAGAAATTCAAAAATTAGATTTCAGTATTGAAAATGAAATTATGTATAATGATCTTTAATCATTAATAGAAAATATCCAAAAAGACTTCGTGATTACATATGTTGATAAGGTCTCTGCTAATTATGCCATAATCTGTACATATTTTTACAGTAAAATATTAAGTACTTACATTTTAAATAATAATGCATTTCAATAATCAATTCACAGTAATAGAGAAGATGATAATCGTCTTTTAGCTTTGAACAAAAAACTGAATATTCATCTAAATAATATTAACTATCCACGCATTTTTTTAACACCAAAATTTCATAAAAGCCCTATAAAATTCAGTAGTATCACTAATGGGTACAATACATATATCACGAAGTCTGGGAAGATCTTACAATCTCTTCTTCAAAATTTAATTGATAACTTGCAACACACATTCATAATTAAAAATAGCTTAGAGATTGCCAGAGTTAATAAAGATGTGTTAATTTTTTCCATGCATGGCTTTGACTTCGAGGACTTTTTTAATTCTATAGATATTGATGATATGATTAGTGTTCTACAGTTAATTTATGAGAAATATGAATTATATACTTCAATGAAAAAAGAGAAATTTGATATTCTTGTTAACCTCATATTAAAAGAAAACTTCATTGCATTTGATCAGAATCTTTATAAACAGATCAAAGGATTACCTCAGGGTGGTCAAGCTAGTAATTGTTTAGTGAACCTATATTTA
>BMAV01019548.1:359849-378780 GCA_019973955.1 Trichonephila inaurata madagascariensis
CTGAACAATAACTGTATTCGCACTGCTGTTTGACTTCCACAGCCCATACGATAAATATTGAGGCGAAAACTACCCTCAAAGTATACTTTCGTTTTTATTATCTGCTTGCAATTTGCTACACTGTTCCCATTCTGTTTTCTCTCAAAAACCGGGATGCTCTCCATTCCAGCTAATCATTCATCACTTGGTGACAACCACAATTTCCCCGCTCTACTCTTGTCTTTTATCTGACATTCCAGGCTTGATATACTTTTACTACCGGCGCTCGAGAACATTTAACAAATATGGTGGTTTTGCTTGTACGTATCCCTACGTTGGGGCTCCTATTATCACCCATCGTTCAGTCATTCAAATCATGATTTTTACCTAAATATTCAAAATAACTGCAATACTGAGACACAGTAGTTTATTTATGTAAAATTGTCAAATTGTGATAAAGTGACAGTTTTGTATACATATGCATACATTGTAAAGAATATGAAGTAATAGGATATAAAATTATTTATGAATGAGACCCCACGAGGTGGATTAATTTTGTTCTTTGATTCCTTTGCTTATGAGTATTACGAATTAAGTGAAGTTAAGCATTAAAGAAATATTAATTATTCTGATTTAAAGGACAAGGCAAACATTATGCATTCCCGTTGGATTCAGTAAAGCAAAGCTACAGTTTTTATATTTTTCTAAGAAAGTATATAGCCTTCAGAAAACATTCACATAAAAGATAAGAATTTGCTTTGTTATTAAACATTACAATAAAACTTTATATTAATCTTTAATCTTAATTTACTAAATTATTTGTTTCTATTTGTTACTCTAAGGATTAGATTTATAATAGAAATTTATAAAACAAGACATAAAATGAAATTTCTATTCTGTTAAAATTTTAAATGAAGTGTTAAATGCTTAGAGAATTTTCATTATATATATGATATATATATATATATATATATATATATATATATATAGTGTGTGTGTGTGTGTGTGAAATACGTATAACGCGAAAACACTTAAGACGAAATATTACAACGGTCCCGATAAATTACTATGAGCTTTTATGATTTTTTCCTCCTTAACACGAAAATATTTGCCTACTGGGAATGAACATCACACAGAAAACACCAGGCACGCAGAGGAGATATAAGAGGGGTGCGAAATGAAAGAGAGGTGGTGTCACATGTTTCGTAGAAAGGAGGTTAACTTATTTTAGATGTACCCAAGGAAATATCTGTGACGCGAGCTTATTTTGTTTATCTAAGCTACTTTCATCATCCACCCCTACAAACGCCACACATACATCTCACCTTTCATAAGTTGGCATCGGATTTCGATGACGAGTACATTCAGCATGTAAAAATCAGCGTGTTTGATACACGTTTTTTTTCCTTCCTATTTTAGAAGCATATTTTTACAAACACAATGGCAAAAACCTCACGAGGAAAGCAAACTGCTATTTCTCTTAAAATAAAGACGGAGCTTCTTAAGGTTGTGTTCAAAAGCAGAAGATAAAAATGGAAGTCTATAAAAATTTTGGTATTACTAACTCTACATTTTTAACAATAATTTTAAAAAAGGGAGAACATTAAGGAAATGTTTGAAAGAAGTAAGTTTGAACCTCAGCGAAAACGAATGAAAACGGCCAAACACGAGTATTTAGAGACGGCTTTGCTTGTTTGGTTCAAATAACTGATAACTCAGAATGCTCCACATCTAAAACTCAATAATTTATTTGTTTTTCAAAAAACTTGAAAATTTGGTATTACATTTCATTAAATTCTTGTGAATGTTTTTATTTCATTGCTTTTTTATTAAATACATATACATGCACATATATACGTATCTATGTAAAAAAAATTTACTCTAACAAATTTAATCTTTTGAATGTATGTTCTTTTCTAGTAATATCCTTTAACATGAAAAAAAAATATTTTAGTCCCTTCTCTTTCTTGTCAAACGATTTTTTCAGCGTATATACTATATTCTTAAGTAAGAGATAGCTTTCCATATTTTAAGAACATTCCATGATCTTTTGAACTATATTTTTCGAGCTTCAAATTATTTTTTTTAATGTTCTTTATAAATTTAAAGGTATAAGTGTTCTCTTTCTAATATATCATATATAAATTATGTAACATCTTAAGAAACTCCTAAAAGATTTTCTAAATGAAAAATAAAAGACTTATTTCTGAATTGTGTTTGTGTATTAAAAATTGTATTGAATTATGCTATTTACAGATGGATTTATGGACGGTGGATTACAGATGGATTTATATACTTTCTCATTTTACTTTTATTCTTATATTTTTTTTTTTTTATTTTCTTACGACTTTCTATTAACAACTTCATCACATTTCATAAGCTATTTTTCTTAAATACAATTTCCTCGCTAGAGATAAAAAATCTCTTTTTTTTTTTTTTTTTTGCATGAGTGTACAGTGAATAAGCATTAATCAATAAGCATCGTATTTGTAATTTGTAAGCGCACCAACTGTTGCAGTTACTTAACTGCATTTAACTTCAATATTTTTTTGGCAAAATAAATAAACATCTTAATGGCAAATGTTTTGTTGCACGCTTACGTAAGCCTTGGTAAAATTGTTAATGATTGAAAAAAATTATCCTAGATTAAAATACTGTAATAGAGAATTCCTTCTAATACTTATGTATGCACTTAACTTTTCATCATAATGAAAATAGCGTTAGTGTATGTGACGATGTCTAATAAGTACTAACTATAAAAGTAAATGAAAAAGAATATAACTGTGCAAGCTTCTTAGTTTATTTCTGTATAGATTCGAATTAACAATAATTTTTTTATGTTAGTGTTTTGGTTATGTTCTTGCACTAAATATGGATTTATTTGCTTGAAAGGCTTTGGAATAAACCAGTGTTTAACCAATGATTTTTGATTCTTTTATGAAAAACTTGCTTGAGAGGATATTTTTCCTTTATGTTGTACTTCAGGCATATGGAAATTTTGAAATCTAGTAAAACTATATCACACGCAATAAGCAACCATTTTTACTACCTGTTGATTAGAAAAAAACCAGAATTGTTTATTATTCAAGAGAAATGTGGCTTCTTTCTTTCTTTTTCTTATTTTTTTTAGCTATCAACTATTATTATGTTTATTCTTCTAGAAAAATCAAGATATGTTTTAGTTGTAACAAATATTATAACTTTTTATATTGCATGTTTTCAGCTATTGTACTAAATGTTGTTATCCTTTTTAAATAAGAGAGCAAAGAGATTATAAAAACAGATAGTATGAATTTAAAAAGCTTTGTCGATTTAAAATGCATACAACATATTAGACTCAAATTAGTATCTTTAATATAGAAACAATTCATAATATATTAAGAAAGTTCAAAAATTTATTTTTTCCTTCTTGTTGGGAAACAATGCTAAACATATACTTTTCTAATTATTTCTGCTATTAAGTGACCCTAAACTTTTAAAAATATTTTCAATATTCTTTATTTATAATTATTTTATGAAACAGCTATAGTTGATATAATCAAAACCTGAAGTGCATTACGAAATGCGCAAGTTAATATTAATTTGGAAATGAGATTATTATTTTAATTCAAATTAAAACATTACTGGAGAATATATGACATTCAAATCATTTAGAGACAAATAAATGATGTCAGTTTATATATTTTCAGATACATGATTAGTTAAGCAATTACTGATAGCAAAAAAATAATAATTTTAAATAAAATATGTTTCAGAGTTATGCATTATATTTTAAAACATAAACAAGTTTTGAGTGTTCAAAATGTAATAGGGGTGATTATCCTCAACCATTATTTCTTAAAAATCTTTTTGAAATAAATAATGTATTATAAATTTTTATTTTAAAAGGTTGTTTGTAATATGATAGATTATATAATTACATAAACTTAAGTTGTTGAGTTCAACCAATTTTATTATTCACTTTTAGAATCCGAAGGATAGGTAAATTTATCCCATTAAATTTTACTTGAAACAAATACAAATTCATTTACAAAGATTCAATAGACTGATAAGATATTTCCTTTTTTTAAAATAAAAAAAAATTCAAAATAATGCAGGCAGTTTCATTAATTGTAAAATATTTTACAGAAAATAATCTGTAATCCATGTTTATTGAAAAAATTACAAATTTTCCTGATATCGTTTTGAAAACGAGAAATATCCTCTTATGAAAAAAAGAAACTTAAAATTAAATTACCGTTGCTTTTATTTTTAAAGATACAACCTTAATATTCTACTGAGATATCAAACTAATTCATATATCT
Source organism: Trichonephila inaurata madagascariensis (assembly GCA_019973955.1). NCBI lineage: Eukaryota > Metazoa > Arthropoda > Arachnida > Araneae > Nephilidae > Trichonephila > Trichonephila inaurata. The sequence continues at coordinate 364,133 of BMAV01019548.1, forward strand.
TTCATGAAATAAACCTTTCATGGATATTATCATGCTTCTTACTAATTAGGTAAATTTACTCATATTCTACAATTTTATTTGTTTTAATAAGTAAAAAAGTGCCGAACCAACCAAAAAAAAAGGTAATTAATACATTCAAATCTGTTTGTCATGTATAGTAAGCAAGCTATATTTGCACTTCTAAATATCTATTTTCATTTACATATACTATATATGTGGGATAACTATATTTGTTCATTAAATAAGCATGACATTCATCCAGAGAATATTTATTTTTATATTGAAATGAAAAAACAAATTGAGAAGTTCAGTCAAAAATATTGAAAAAAGATTTTTTTCTGATATTTGGAAATTATACAATAACACTGACATAAATAAACAAATTTAATTATCTCATGAAAGGTAGAAAATGGCACGTATATGACTGAATAAAGTAAAAAACTATATATAATCATAATTTTTTTAAAATAAACATGTAGATTAATTCAGAAACATTGCGGTTTTAGATAATAATATACTACTATAAGATAAACGCGCGTAAAAAGTTAAGAAACCAACTTAACCTGTTAGCCGGAGAATAAACTTTTATTCAACTTGTTTCCCAATGGAGATTTTTTCTTTATTTCTCTGAGATAAGTAATAGTGTTATAATAAATGTGTTTTTCGTCATGTCCATTACAGTAGTAATGCATGTATGACGAAATATTTCCTCAGACCCAGTATTATTTTGTCAATTGTTATTTGATAGATTAACAATCCGGGAAATATAATTAATTAAACCATGAATAAGAAATAAACTCAAAATCGTTTAAGCAGAAAATTCTCTATGTAGTTATTCAATGATTTGGTTGATGTCTAAAACCAATTTAGTTGACAATTTTTTTAAAAAATAACGTACAAATACTTATTGTACATGTTTTATTAGAATTGAAATAATATTTGTTATCATTATTAAAATCATAAATAAAAAAAGAATATGGAAAAATATATTTACAACATTTTTTAAAATAATTTGTGGGATATTTAATGCCAGTGAATGTAAAACCCTTTAACTAATGCACTAGAGAATCGAAAACACATACTACAAAACTTTTTCTCTATCTTTTCACTCCGTCTTTTGCTTTTCCAAACTTCCTTAGATAATACTTCACTCTTGGCGATAAATCGCTTCAGAATTGGCGACTATCTCCCGCTTTCATCGGTGAGAAAAGTATCTTTCTCTTGGCAACCCGCAGAGAGACAAATTGTGCGGTGTTCCAGAGAAGGGTACAGTTTGTCAGACAGAGAGGGCTCAGTGGTAGCGCCCCTGCCACAGTCCGGACGTCCGTCAGAGCTTCGTTACAGCGCCCCGACACCAGGTGACATTGACAGATGAAAATGTGTGCTAGGTGGAGGGATTGCTCCCAACGTTGAGTGGCTGATAAATGTTATTTGAATAGATGAACTTGAAAGAATTGATTCTTGAGTAAAAAATCAAAGATAAAAACTTTATAAATTGTGTGACGCGAACCACGTGCGTTTCTTTACTTAACTATTTTCAAACTGTCAGTTTCGAGTGACTTTTCAAAATAGTTTCCAGAACTGTTTATGAAACTTTTGATAGTATTTTTGATTTAACGTGTTTTATTAATGGGAATCATTTGGTAGGAACTGGAACAAAACTATTTAAAGTTGACTTTTCTATAGCTAAGTGTTAAAAAAATACAAATTTTTTCTCGTTTCTTAAAAGTAAATAAATTTCAAATATACTTCTCTGAAAATGTTATACAGAAGATCTACAAGCATTTTTTGCAAAATGGAAAGGATTTATTCTATAACTTTTCTTCTAAAGATATATATCATGGTCATTTTTTTGACTGCGATGATTTCAGGTAAGTGTAGTCAAATTTTAAATTTAAAATCTTCAACAATTTGAAATAAAACAAGTTTTTATATGGAATATTAATTCATTGAATCTGAATTACAGTAAAACTTCATAATTAATGTTAATAAATGTTACCATAACTATATTAATTAATAGATGATATAGAAATTGCATAAGCATCATTCATTATAACAATTTTTTAACTTCATCAATTTTTTTCTTTACATTAAAATTAGGAAAAAGGAAAAACTGTTTGTTTGAGAACTTTTTAATATAAACTGTTTGTTAGAGAATTTTTTAATATGAACTGTTAATTTATAAAATTGTAATATTTCGTTTAATATATTTATTCAAAAAAATTAATTAACTAAATAATTTTATGTACAAAAAAATATACGAATTTAAGTTGATATTATTCATATTTCATACTACAGAATACAAAATTTTATTTATTTTAAAATTTAAATCTTTAATTTATAAATAAATCAAAATTACAATAATATGATCCCATTACGTATAATTTTATTTAAAAATTGCTACATATTAGCATTTCTTTTTAAGTTAAAAAATATAACAAGAAGTTCTTTTTTAATCTCAATCCGTCAAAAAAATTATTATTTAAATTTTATCAATAGTTGCGTCAACTTTTAAGCACCAATAAATTTTAGCTAAAATTATAGCAATATTTGAAATTTTGGGTCATGTAATGTAGATTAAATGTGTTGTACATAAAAATATAGTATTGAAATTAACTCAATTAAAATCATAAAATTCTAAAAATAAAGTTCGAAAATTCGAAGCAACAAAATATTTTTACTGAACAAAGAAATCAATGTTCTCGTATTCATTTTAAGTAACAAAAAAACTAATATTGAAAGTAGTACATTTTTAATTGTGTTTAAATCAATTATAAATGAATAAAGTTCACAAAATTGACCTTCTAAGCATGGAAAATAGTAAATTCTTCTCGCTTCTCATTTTTTTTAACTTAAATTTTGCTTTAAATTTAATTTTGATTTAGCATGAAAAATAATCTAATTTAGAAAAAAAGTTTTATTTTTTGCTAAATGAAATTTTCTGTACATGTTTATAAATTTTATAAATTTCTAGGAATCCGTATAAAGTTTTTGACGGAAAAACAGCATAATTGTTTTAAGTAAAATAAAAGTCATTTTAAAGTTTCATTTTCTAACTAATTAAAAATAAAATCCAAGTAAATTATTAAAATTTGGATTGATAGTGTTTTATTATTAAAGCATAAAAGCTAAAAAAAAAATGGATAAATATCTAAAATATCCTTAATCTGAAATTTATGGTGGAAACATTTTTAAAAATCAAGTTTGAAGAATGGTACAAATAAAAAAAAATAATTAGTTTGTTATTCGGAGAGATTATGTAACTTTTAAAGAAATTATTATGTATAATTTTCATTTACATGGTTTACATTTATGATTTGAAAAATACGGTACCCCCATCAGCATTTCTTTAAAAATATAAGTGCCACCTTTGAACCTTAAAATTTTCCAAGACTACTGGTGACGAAAGAGGACAAAAATAAAAAAAATAACAATGTCAAGTAATTTTCAAAACAGAAGTTCAAAAAAATTTAAAATCTTGAGACAAAAAGAGATAGTTTCTTAAATTTCAGTAATTGTATTATCCCCGTGTGATGAACATTTTGAGGATAGAATTTTATAACATTGACTTTTTTTGACGATTTTGCGGCCCATTTCTTTTGCATGGTTGTCATTGTGTAATAATTATGCAAAAAGTTGCATTCAATTACTACAGAATGCTATCGGATTATTTTTTTAATTTAACAAAAAGTATATTATTTTAGGAAGACATTATTCTTTATACTTTTTTCTCTTACAATTGTTGTATACAAATAAATATTTCATGCCGATATTTATTTAGAAAACAAAGATTCTATCAGATTTTTACCAAATTTCATTATATTCAAGACATGATTTAAAACATGAAAAACTACTGCTTTATTAAGCATTATAATTTTCATTGCCAGACAGATTTTAGCAAAGTCAGTGTATTCGTATCAATCAAATTATTTGATGACTGGAGAAAGTTTTCTTAAATGTTATAAAAAATTTAAATAATGCATTTCTTTTTCTGTTACTTATATTGAGCAGCTTTTCTTAGTTTCCGATATGAGTTTTAGACATAAGTTGTTTCTATTATGCATGCTCTTATAATGATGGACTAAAATTTCTCACTATAAGGAAATAAACATTTTATAATAAAATAATAATGCTTATGCGCAAACTTTTAATTTATAGTGCTTTCAGAAGTACTGAGTAACTTAAAAACATTTATGGACCAACTGTACGACGAGAAAATATTACCATTTATTGATAAATTGAGTGTATAATTATAATTAGTATGTCTTCATTTGTCTCTTCAGTAGGAACATATCCAGAAATGAAAGTAACTGAAGCATATTGTTATAAAATCTCAGATGCTTTGCTAGCAATATGTAAATATTTCGCTAATGTCGTTCAAAAACCTTAGTAATTTAATAGAACTTTTGCATGCAATGTTGAAATAAAAATTCCTATAACAATGTAAGGCACACATTAATACAGTATCAATATTTTATGATTAAACATCAATGATTTAAAAATTTATTATATTCACAAGAGTATATTATTTTATCTTAGGGTAAAAAAGACAGATGTGATATTTCCAGATGAAACTGCATTTGGAGAACATCTGTAAACGAAATTAGAATTGTTTATCAGTAAAAACTTTATGTCCTTCTTTTTATTATTCTGATTCTGGATTCATAATCTATAAAGATAATCAGTCACTTAGACTCACTTAATATATATATAAATTATCATGATATTAATCTAACAGCAACTCATCAGTGAAAAGGTAACAAAAAAATATTGTTAGAATTAATAACATTCTGGTAAATTATTTCTGTTAAATGTTTTTAATTGTATATTTCTTTAGAAAACTTCAAGAAATATATTTAAATGATTTCCGTTTCATTTTAAAGAAGGAACCATTACATTTTAAAGAATTTGTGCAAAAGAAAAATAATTTTTTTTTCTAGTAATTGATGAAAAGTACTTGAATAACTCCCTCATTACAACGTCATTAAACTTCGTAGAAGAAAGTTTTAAAGATTAATTTTGATCTGATATTTATTCCTATTAATTACGGGATTCAAGTATTTAATCAATCCTCAAGTTTTGCTACACACTGTAAATTCGTTTTAAAACGAAATTTCATATATTATAGTGTGCAAAACATATAATTTCAAAACATTATGACGAAATGCAAAGAAGAAATATTATGGAAATTTTATCTTTCTTACAAAAGAGAATTAAATACTATCTTACAGCAATTTAAATTTGTTTTTAAGTTTATTCATAAAAATACGATTATCGAAAATTTCTAGCATTTCTGAAGATTGCTTAGTTTTCGAATTAACAAATGCGTAATATAAATTTTTGAAAATTATCGGAATCTAATTAGAAGATTTCAATAATTTATTTCAATAATTTTTATCTGATTTAATTTATAATTGATCTCTCCAATATGCATGTTTTCAAGAAAAGAAGATTCACTCCACAGCATAATTTATTTCTTTAACTAAATCAAAGCAACCCTGTTCCTTCTGAAAGTAATCGCAGGATTTCTACTCAAAATTTGTGGAATAATTTGTAAAACAATTTATTGTGATAATCTAGTACTGTAGCATAAATAATAAAACAAGCATAACCAGAGTACTTAGAGAAAATCCATTAAATAAGAATGAAATTATTATGTTGCATTTATAGCAAAATGCTTAAAAAAATGTGACAAAAGATAATGATTGGGAAAAAAAATTACAACATAAAGGATATATTGAAATATTCTGTTATAATGAAATCTATGGATCTTTTCAAAATTTTCTATGTTTATTTCATTTTATGGGCATATTTTTTTACATTATTTATAGAAAGTATATCTTATTTGTATACCATTTTATTTCAAAAATTAATGCTATTACTTATCAATTCCTTTTAATAGCTTTTCATCCTTAAATATTATTTAAATATAAATTTTAATATTTATTCATACAAATGTGTGAGTGTGACAAACAAATAGTATAAATTTATTTCTATGGCAATTACAACTTTAATTACCCATTAAAATCCTTTAAAATAGTTCAATTTATCCTTAAGTGCAAATTTCTTTCATTTTGTCTCATCTTCAATAGCTTTAATTCAATACGTTTGAGTCAATTTTAAATAGTTTCAAAATATTGCGTTTGACAGAAAACTTCATTAAACTTGTATTATGATACTTAAGAATTAGCTATAATTTTATTAGGAATTGCTGAAGTTAATGAATATGAATCAATTAATTCGAATATTGATATCATGGAAATCTTTTATGAAATAAAATATTTTAAGTTAACTGTTTGAGTTTAAAAAAAATATTCTCAGAAAAGTGATTTTCGTTATTCAGTTTCCTATGTCTCTAATTTTAGTAAAGAAATATTTGCTGCTGTTTTCGGAAACACGCAAAATAAATATTTTTTTTAGTTATTTTCATTACTTTTCGTAGGATACGTTTATTCAAGACTAAATGAATAATATTAAATTTTTAATTAGCATTCAAATTAGATAAAATGCTTGGACATAACTTAAATTTATATTCATAGAACATCGAATAATTTAATACTTTATGTATTCTCCTTACAATGCCTGCCCACTTTTTGGAGAAAAAATATACACTTTCTTCTTTCTTCTTCGTATCATATACAGATTTTCAAAACACTGGATCTCACATTCTTCTATTACAGCTTTAATAAGAAATCTGTTAAAATTTAAATATAAAATAGGCAATAAATATTTATAAAGTTCACTTAAAATTTTTTGTATGTACTCTTCAAAAAAGAAAGAACTCACTGGTAATAAAATATCTTCAAGGCATCTACTCAGAAATTCTATTAAAACTCGAATTGATCTTCGGAGTATTTACGCTTAAATACTTTCGATATAAATTTATTGAGAGCGTTTTCATCCACGCTTCCTTCTAGAGCACATAGGAAACCGAATCTCTAGCACAATGCAATCGTACTATTTCATTCCCATTTCTCCTCCAAAATGACAGTCTTATTCATCCCCGGGACTCGAAACTTGAGATCTTTCTCATAAATAGAGAATTTCTACCTTTTCCTTTAAGAAACAGAAGCGAAATTGGATCTTTTCCGGACAAGATTTTCCCATTTTGATGTAAAGTGTTCGGATAAAGCACTTTTAGGAACGCATTGTTTAGTCAGTATCTTTCTTTTGTTTTTCTAAAGAAGTAGTTGCTGAAAATAACTCTCTAGTTTTAATCTTTGAATAAATATTCTAAAACTCTTCAGTATGGATTTAAAGGGTGCGTTTAATGATCCTACAACTTGAAAAGTATTGCAAGTATACTTGGGGAATAAATCAGAAAATACTGTAATTGAATATAGTTAAAAAGCAGATATCGATGAAGAAAAATATTCTGGTTAAAAAAAAGGGCATTTTTTTAAGGTTCTAAAGCAGTGTTTCTCAAACTGTGGGGCTCGCCCCCTTAATAGGGCGTGATAACCCTACAAGGGGGGCACGAGTATATCGAAAAGTCGAAAATAAAAAATTATTTAAAAAAAAATATTTATTTACTGAAAGAAAGCAAAACAAAATACATTTTGATGTAATAAAAATAAAATAAGCATTTACATTGATATAAACACTTATAAATGTATCAGTGCTACACAATAAGTTTCATAATTAATTTAACAGCACTAAATTAAGAACAAGTTTAATAATTACCAGTGACCCTATGGGCATATCATAAAATTATATACTTATTTTGATAATTTGTACGGTTTATAACTAAAGTCGTATTGTAGCTTTATGTCAAAGTATATTATTATTGAATTAAATACATTACTATTGTATGAAGGGGGCGCGATGAAAATTATGACTGAAAATTGGGTCGCAAGTATAGAAAGCTTGAGAAGCACTGCTCTAAAATTTTCAAAAGCATGCTGGAGGAATATTGCAAAAAAACTTAGAATTTGTCTGAAAATTTACAGAATGAGGCTTACCATCTCATCTTGCTTTGAAACTTCACTGTCCATAGAATTCTTTTCTGTTCAGTTGTTCATTAAACAGATAAAAAATCTCAAATAAAAATGAGTGAGTGAGTGAATATTAACGACGCTCTGTTCAGCTACACGAGGGCTTTTGGACGAAATAAGAAGCATGATAAATAGTTCACTTGAAATATACCGTAATTATCAAGTATGCTTGTAAGATTTTACTGCTCTTTTTAAAATATTTCAATTTTTACGGTTATACTTTAGTGGTATAAAATAAACAAATAAAATTAAATAGAAGGTTTGCGTATTTACATTCAGAATCAAAGCGTAATTAAAATTTTGCAAATTGCTGATCTCTATTTGAACCGTAAAAAATAATTTATTTCGATGTAAAGGCAATACATTGAAAAAGGCAATACATCGAAAAGGTCAGCTAATTCAGTGTAATCATGTCTCGTAAAAATAATATTTTAAGAATAGTGTAGATTTAATTTAAAACTTCAAAAACATGCTGTATACAACAGAAAAACCATAGCTGTAGAAGTAATTTATTTTTTTTAAAAAAATGTAGTTTTTCACCAGAATATATATGTAGTTTGATGTCTTCTGGAAGAAATGCAGTCGAGCGAAAAGTTGAAACTAAAATTTCATGTTTTAATAAAAAAAAATATATAAAAGCGTATTTTTCAGACATGAAGTTTAGATACATGTCTGGGGTTATATTTTTTCCCTCAACAACTCGATAAAAAAGTTCTGCTGCAAAGAAAATAATATTTCGATTTAAAGAAAAAATAGGACTAAATATGAATGATCAATACATTTCAAAGATAAACTCGAAAATAATGTGATTGAAAAATAAAAATTTTATCCTGTAAATAAATTAAATTAGTGTTTAACAACTTGTTGTAATTATATGGTACAATTATCTCTTTATTAGGAATTAAGGCATCCGACTAGGTTGAAAAAGCGCTTTTTAGGTGTTTGATGTTTCGTGTTGTTTCGGTCATTAGGGAAAAAAGAAATTAATTATTGAGGAAGAAGGACTAATACATAAAACTAGAGAGTTCTTTAAAATATTTTTATAGCACTTACTTTATCTAATAAAAATAATTTTTTAATTCGTTTTTTGAAGAATGAACTTTTTATGATAATTTGTGCACGAAAAACGGGATATCTTCTAAATAATCCAATAAAATGCAATTAAATTTATAACATATATGCTATGGGCCCTTCAGAGTGTAACAAACCGCAGTTTTTAAGACAGCTACATTTAATCACATTTTGCAGCCATTTTCAGCTTAGAACATGCAGTCATTTTGAGGAAAAATCATGACCGTCAAATTTAAATGCTAATAAAATATGTATTTCTTAAAATATTTTTTATCCTGCTGTTTGTGACACTTCAGAGGGATCAAGAAGTATGTCAATGAGACGTTGAAATTGCATAATGTGCAATTTATTTTTATTTATCACGTTTTCTTAACTTTAAAAAAAAATTTCCTAAATTTTCATAATAATATTTTTTTTTCCAAAAAAAGGGCGACACATGTTAGTTATTTAATAGTTATGACTTTTTAACCCTATTTATGTTCTTTAAAACTACAAAATTTTTCAGAAAATCAATTTTTGAAAAATTTATCTCCGAATCTAGTCGGATACCTTAACCCTCTAAGCGGTCTGCATGTAAAGTCTTGCCATTCTGGAGATGCTTCGAAAATGCACCTTACGTATTTTTTTGCCGTCAGGTGAGGTTCTCAAAAGCGGTTGAGTCGTACTTTTAAGAATGCGGCTCGGCCGCTTTTGGGAATCTTGCTTGAAGGTAGAAAAAGCATCTCTGGAATGACGGGATTTTACGTGTAGACCGCTTGGAGGGTTAAACTGTAACACAGTTTAATTCCATCATAATATATGCCTATGCTTTATATATAAAATATATGTTCAAAAATAATAATGACAAATAAGTACAATAGGACAAAAGTATAATTTTAAAAATATATTCCATCCTAAAATTTCTTATTTGCTAAACGATACTAAATTGTAATGTGTTTCACAAAGAGAAGCGCAGTATTATTTATATAATACAAAAAGAGAGTGTGAAATTTAAAAAAAATGGCTTAAGCTAATTAAATATGGTTCCAAAATGCACACACACACATACCGTAAAATCCGGCATATAACGCGCACTTTGAACACAAAAAACATGATCGAAAATTAAGGGTGCGTGTTATACACCGGGTATAAAAATGATAGCTCTAAAAATAACAAAAAAGATGGACATAAAAAAAAATTACTTCTAGATGTATTGATACACTGTTTATTTAAAAGAAACAACTTGCCTTATAAACAAGAGCAGTTGTAGTTCTAGAAGTTTACTACTTTTTCAAAAGTCTGTGATAATACCTTGATTAAATTACTTCAAAACATAAAAACAATGTATATTAATATATTTCAGATTTCTTCGTTAAAAAGGGGATGCGCGTTATACGGCGAATATACCTAAAAATTAAAAAAATTAGCTTGAAAGTGTAGGTGCACGTTATACGCTGGATTTTATGGTATATACGTGTGTGTACACGAAATACACACATATAAACATACTATCATTCATGTACATTTTATTGTATACCACTGTGGTTTCATGAATCATATAAATATGCCATTTTGTAAAATCATGGATTTTTCATATAACACCTTCCAGATTTCTTAACATGTACAGAAGGACTTGAAAAAATATTAAATTATTAGATTTTTTTTCATTTTAAGAATAGATTACTCCGTTTTAAAACAAATGTATTTTATGCATTCATTTAAAATTTTTATTGATGCATCTTTTAAACATTTGATCCACGTCCTTTAATTACATTCTGAGTCCACCTACACAGAAAATACAAAAATAATTTAATTTATCCATAAACACTTTTGTCAGTAATCGCAAATTCTATTGGATAAGAAAACCATTGATTTAAGATAAACCGTCAAAAATTCTTCATTACACAAAATATCGTTTATTATTGTATAGTGTAATAAAAATTTAAGAAAAATAATTAGTTACATAGAAATCCAGAAGAATCAATAAGTACAAAATAGAAACGTAATTGCTAATTGCTTTCAAATGTAAATTATGAAAGTTACAGAATCATAACAATTGTGCATGAATTTTATAATATAATGGTTTTATTATATTTATTTTTTTCAAATTTGCCTTTATTATTGAACGACTAATAATTAATTATGATGATTTTAATCCTGAGAAAATTATTTAAAATTTTATATTTGAAACCGCCGTATCTTAAAAAGAAAATTAAATGTTCTATTTAACAATTACTCTACCAGAATCACTGCCTTTAAATATTAACAATTCACATTTGTTTTCAAAACTTTTCCAAAAGCTTTTGAATTGAGAGGATAATGTTGAAATTAGAACATTTTCTTTCCAAAGAGCAATATTTTTACTAAATATATTTTACAATATTCTGATATAGTTTACAAATTTGTTTGATAAATTATTTGCATAATGATAACAACATACTTAGTATAAATATACATTAACAAATTACTGGGATTTATGTGTAATCTATATTACTACAGCGTCTATTTCTATTGAATCGAAAGTAATTCTAAGACTCTATCAGTAAGACCAAGTAATGTTTAACAATTTCTAATAAGCTAAAAATACGAATTTTCGGCATCCAAAAAAAAAAAAAAAATTCTAATATTTTTTTCTAAGACCTCCTATGAATCAGAACGAAATGAAGTACACGAGTCCCGCATTTTCCCGTTGATTAAAAAATAATTTATCCTCATTTTTCCGAAAAGTATTTATACAAAAATAAATTTAAATAATATGCAATTTTTACTCAGATTTAAAAAAACATTTTAATGCATAATTGATCCTTTTATACTAATAACAACGTAATATAAGTGCATTCTTTCTTACATGGAAAATAATGTAAATTTTACTCAAAAGATTTTCATTGATCTCTGTACTTTTCTTTTACTTTAAACAATTTGTAACGGTATTTTTATCATTTATTTTTGAAGCTATTTTTGTATTCATATAAGTGTATATTTAGTTCAATATGCAAATTTTGAAGAACAAAAGCATTGTCAAAATAGTTTTCATTAAAATGAGATTATGAATGAAGTTTTCATTAAATAAAAACATCATGTTATCAAGGCTATCCGAAATTGGCTGTAGATATCGTAATTCATTCTCAAACTAAACTAAACTCAGTGGCGAAACAGCCCATAAAGGTCAATGCCTATTGCGCCCATCTCAGTATGGGCTGCTGAAGTGCATGTGCAGATGTTTCGGTGGAGGCTGTCAGTTTGACGCAAAACACCCAGTATTTAGTTCCCAAGCATTCCTGGGACTACTTTATCAACCCACTAAAGGAATGAAAGGCTGAGTCGACTTTGCCCAGCCCGGGATTTGAACCCCGGACATGTGTGGACTTGCGCGATACGCTACTACTCTCAGCCACAAAATAATTTATAATATTTGTAAGGTAAGCTTAATTTTTGCACACAAAAATATTCAATTTTTAGTTGAAAAAGAAAATTTGATGAAATACATATAATCATAATTCTTTATATAATAAATCGTTGCGGTTGTTATTAAAAAAAATAAACGCTACAGTTGCATTTTACATAAACCAAAGTATAATTCTTTTAGAAAAATATAAGTAATTTAATAGTTAAAAATAATGAAAATTTAAATTAATAATAAATACCAAAGAACTAGCACAAGAGAAAATAGTTCGCTAAAATTAAAATGTTCGAACTTTTTTTTAAATACTGAAAAAATAAGAATTTTGGTGCAAAACTTTAAAATTATAATTTTAACTTAAATTCAAGGAGTTCAGCATTATATTTTTTCATTATTTTGTTAAGCTAAAATTTGTATTTGAAGATAAAACGATAAATTTAACTTGTCTTAATGTCATTGATTGGATATTGATTTTATTATTCATTATGTTTGAAATTGTTTTTTTAAATTTGACTTCTATTTCTAATTATCAATTTTTATTAGGCTATTATGAGTAAACATATTTGTTATTTTCTAAGAAAATGAATGTTTTGAAAAAGTATATCTTCAGGAAAAGAGAATACAAAGTAAATGCAAATGAAATATAAATTTTTGAAAATAATAGTCTCGTAAATATCTGAAGAAAAATTGAAAATTGAACGAATGATTTGATATTAATTAATTTCTGCTTTTTTGATTTTTTCCCGACAACTTTCGGAAAAGTCATTTTGCAAAAGCGTACAAACGAAGGTTTTTTTTTTAATATTTATAGCGTCACTTGGATAATAAAATACACATATTTAAATGCAATGTTTTTGTAAAAATAAGCTTAGAATTAAATATTTTCAAAATATTTTAATTTTATAAAAACTGCTTCTGTAATAATGATATTTTGCTTATATATATTGATTTCTCTTGAGGGTCTAAATAATTATTTTTGAAAAATTCCCTTCTCAGATATACTACCATTTGAAATAATTATCGGTGTTTTTTTTTTGTTAAAATTTCTCCACTCTGATGTATTAAAATACGGATAAGTTCACTTTTAAGGCATATTTCAAAAATCGTTGAGCTATAAATAAGCAAAATGTTATTACTGTAGAAGCATTTTCCGTACAAGGAGATTGGTTTGAAAATATTTTATTGTAAGTTCATTTTTTGACAAAATATTGTATTTAAATAAATTTTCTTGTAATAATATTCTTTAAGCGATTTTATAAGTGTATTCTAATCTAAATGACATTAAATATTAAAAATAAAATGTTTGTACGCTTTTACAAAATCATGGTTCCGAACACGGAGTCGGATTCTTTAAAAAGCTCATTGTTATTGTTTACAGAAGATTTCCTCTTTCAAAATTACACAACATTATCAGAATATTTTACCTTTCAAACATTTATCTCAGATATATTATTTAATTAAAAACAATTAATTTCAAAATACAAAAACGAAACAACATAGATTAAAGGCAATATCTATTCCAAATTTATTAAAATCGGAAATATATATTTAGCAGTAATTTATTCAATACATTTTTATTTAAGGTACTTGACTCTAATTTTTAGAACTGAGGATAATTTGTAGGAAATTAGAGTTTTACTAATATAAATATTTTGAATGGATTGTAGTGTTGAAAGGAGTCAAAGGAAAATACAAATAACTTTTATATTATATTGAAATTTTCAAGGAAATTCCTGTTTTGCAAGTTTAGATTTATGCATTTATTCTTCTTATTGGAAATTTAAATCAAGATTGAAGGAGCAAATGTAATATGACATTTCATTATTTTGTGTGTAGAATGTTTATGCAAGTATATTCAAATCAAAATCTCTCTCTCTTGAGTATTAACATAGTGCTGAATAAGTGTTTGGATGTATCCTTATTTCAATGTAAATGTCCATATTTCATTTAGGAATATATCCCAAACATTTTGAAATGCAATCTATTGAAAGAGCAGATTTAATTTTTAATACTAGTAAGCTTATTTTCAATTAATACGCTCATAATAAGTATTCATATTATGATGTAATTTGTTCCAAGACTTGAATTTTTTTTTAATATCAACGGAAATATTTTCCTTTAATATGTTTTTAAGTAATATATGAATATATATAGTGTATATTTCATATTATATATATATATATATATATATATATATATATATA
>BMAV01019548.1:379180-395718 GCA_019973955.1 Trichonephila inaurata madagascariensis
CCTCAAAACTTTTTTTAATCTTGAAATAATATAATTCATTTGATTATGCATGTTATAGGAAACCATTTAACTTAAAAAATAATGGCATAAATGTTCCTACAGGCAATCGTCATAAAAGTAAAATTTAGTATAAAAAATATAACTTTTGCATATTTTTAATCTCTAAATATTTATTAGATAATATTTAAGAATCCGAACGAAAAATATCATTTTTCTGCGAGTACTTTCATAAACACATTTTATGATGGAGCATGATATATTTAACTTAAAGATGTATTTTTTGTACTTTTTTTATAAATAGCATACAAATATTTTAATACCTTATTATTTAGCATGATATTTTCTAACAGAGTATACTTAAAAATGTCTTTGCCTTACTAAAAAGAATCTGAAACCAAACTTGGAATTTTGAGCTTGGATTGCACAATTTTGGATAAAAACATGTTCGAAGTTTTATCAAAATTTGTGAAAAGAGAACATTTACGCTTGTTAAATATACTATATTTTTAACGTGTAAAAATATTTCAAACTATTCCATGAAGTAACACTACTTTTTTTTTCTTTTATATATCACATTAAAGCCTAATTTATCCTTGCATCATATAAGATGACACTTCGAACATATTTTTATTTACAAAAAGAGATTAGTTAATATACATAAATATAACGATATTCCAGTACTACTTTCTAAGGCATAGCGAAATCAAAATATATAATAATCTTAAGAGAATATGATTATGTTTTCGAATATTTGATCTCATTTTTTTGGATTGTTGGTTGTCGTGCTCATGGAAATAGAAAGTTATTTTCATATAGGACCGAAGGTCGTATATACCGCTTTGACAATGTCCAGATGGTTGTCTGAATACAAATCGTGCTGAGGACAGTCCCTAATTCACTGCAAAATCGCTAGAATGGCAAGTCAAGAGAACAGGTCGTTAGGTGTCAGTTCTGTGTCAGGGCAGTTCCTACATTGCAGGTACGTTCTTGTTCCATCTTTGTGGATTTTCATCCCTCTCGGGTGGTGTGTCCTGGATCTGGTGAGGGCATTCGGTCAAGTCCTATTTATGATTTACGTAGTTCAGAAATTTGGTTTTTTAAATTTTACAGTTTTCTCTTTGAGAATCTAGACCTTGTCATTGAACTTATATCGTTCAATGTGACTACAAAAGGTAGTTTGTCATTGTTTAGTTTTCTTGCTTCTTTATCTAAGGCATCAGCATGTTAAAACCCCGATTAATTGTCCCTTGGTGCCAGAAAATTGGGATAACCCTACCCCCTTGTATTTATAAAAGTCCTTACACTCACCAGATATGATGTACTTTTTGAAGCTTGTGGCTCTGGCGTTATACCCAGGACAGAACCAATTAAGAATTGGTAATTTATAGATTATTAAAATTTGTTATTGACTTAAAAAAAAATGCAAGTTATTATTTGATCTTAATGAAGTTGTAAATATGACGCTTTAGCAAACTTTAGAAATCTTTGTTTGGTATAATTTTGGCTTCCATTGAATATTTTACGGTATTCAATACAGCGGTCTTGTTTTCGTCAATTCCAAATCGGCTGCTACCCAATTCATTATTCCCTTCTTATTTCACCTGAGAACTCTGTGCAGAACATTGAGTAAGTTCAGGACAAACACTGAGTTTCCTTTTCCAATCATTTGAAGGACAGCTGTGAAGTCTCTGAATATCATTGTACCTTCAGCTTTCTCTGCAGCTTGGGGATTTAAATATTTGCTCAATGTTATTTGAATGGCTTGGAGCTCCCATGGGTAGTTAGATGAGATTTTTCCTGCTCAAACTTCGAACTGTTTCGTTCCTCTACTCGGTGGAAAGGTGAAATTAATACAAATTCCTCCATTTTCTAAAATCACATCTGAAAATCCATCAGTGAAAGTAAAAACATAGTCTTTTGAGTATGATTCGATGATTTTACTTCCTTTGGAACCAGCAGCTAGAGCTGCAGGGGTTTTTTTTGAAGAAGGGTTCGTGAAGATAAATTCTAATTTTGGTGTTTTCATTAAGCGCATGTCCTGCACTGGCTCCTGTAAAATTTTCACTCTTTTACAGCAGGAAAAAATAAACAAAATGTTTGTTAATTATACGTCGGGTAATTTAAAAAATTAAAAACATATATATTTTCGAAAAGAGTAAAAAAGAAGCGTAACTCTGAGCTCTTTAAATATTAAGTTTAATGGTAGAACATTTTTAATTAAGATTTTCATTTAAATCTGTCTAAAATTTCAAGTAATTAATATAGTTCTCTAGAATTTATCATTACTATTATTAATGTTAGAGAATTTGAAGTTGAATAATATGCTAAAATTGGAATATGTTATGCCTGTAAGGACGGGCCAATGAAAGAATTTAATTATAAAGTATATTATAATCACATAGTAAACTTTATTTTCAATAATAAAAATAGTTTTAAACTAGTATTGGACAAAATTGTTATTTTTTTAAATATTAATTTTGTTTAACACTAGATTTTCCAAGGAAGTCATTTTGACTGCTTTTTAATTTCAATTAGAAAAACAATTACATATATAATGCAGAACTTCTTAGAATATTTTAAAATATATTTTTTTTTCCAAGTGAAATAAATTTTTTTATTGTTAATATTTATTAATAACTTTTTATATGATTGAAAATAATATAAAACATACCAAAAGTTAATTTTAAACCAATTTTTTACACATTAATCATTCTTTGACAATGCAATCACTTTGACTGCTTTTGGGCAATATAGGTATATACTAAATTTCAGTCTTTCTAGTGCTAATAGAACTAAAACAAGTAACATTTTTATAGCATTATGATGAAACAGTTTAAATTATCTATACTATTTGCGTTAATTTCAAGCATAATTTGAAAAATCCACACCCTAATATGAATCCTACGTAAGTACATTCACTTCAATTTTTAAATATTCTTTCTGAAGTTAAACTTCTTTTGGCGCGTTATGGAAAAATGATGAGAGTAAATTTTTGCGATGCACAAGAAACCGACACCCTGCATTTTAGGTTTTATACACATAGCGCCATGTATTGTAGAAGAACAATAATACAAAGCTGATAAAATTAATTAACCCTAATAATCCACACGTTAAAAACGGACAAATATTTTTAATTTAATTATAATTGGAAATAACTTATCTATTTAACAATATTATTCTTACAAATGAGCTTTTTAAAATTTCTAATGGCTTTTTTTAAAATTTTAAAATTTTATTATGCAATATTGCAATCTAATTAATAACTTTTATTATCATTAATACTACACTGTATGTTTCAACTGTTTCCAACAAGATAGATGTTTTGCTAACTAAAAATCCCAATTCTGTAAAATATTTCCTTATAACAAAACGTTGTCAGCTTTTTCTTCCTTTAGAAACAGCTAAATGGAAATTTTTAATTAAAAACAATATAAAAAAAATTTTGTTAGTGCTAAGAACATTTCATATTTCATTACTTGTTTTTGTACACTTAATTAAGTCACTTATTGATATGAAAAGGAAAAAAAAAGGAATTAAATCTATGTGTGAATGTGACTTGTTTTGAACTTTATATAAAAAATTGTAGTTTTTTTTTAAAAAATATTTATGCTACTGCATCGTGTTTATTATTTTTCAATTCGACTTAATTTATTATTTTAAAATAGGATACTTTATTTAAGGAATTCAAGCATATTTTGAAATCAAATTTCCACTTGAGCTGTTTACAGAGAAAAATAATAGCTGTATTTAAGAAAAAAAAATAATAAACTAGAAATTTTTCTCCTTAACAAATTAATTTTTTTAGAATTTGAATTTACTTTCTTTTCCAAGGCTGAAAAATTGCATATACACAAAAATTCTTTATACATCCTGTTTAAAATGATAAATTCTACACTACCGTAAATGTGCTTTTTAACTATCACATTTTTAAATAAAACGAGTTTTTTTTAACTTTATTTTTTATGTAAGAGGACCGAAGATGTAGTATGCTTCTATGGCTAAATATTTCATAATATCAACTAGACATATGGCTATCACAACAGACCTCATAATTCTGAACTTCTTTCAAATGACGAGGTGGACACCTGTACTTGCACCTCCAGATCAAACTACCAGACCACGACAATGGGAGGAATTTAAATCACAACTCTTGTTATTTGGCATTTCTGCATCAAAACTTCCAGCTATATTATCCCAATTGCGGATACGTTACATAATAATTTAAATTTTTTTCATATAAATTATTTTATTTATTATAAATTTAACATTTTAAATCTATTCTGAAAAGTAATGTTTTAAATAAATGGAAAATTAATTTTTTCTTAAAAACAAGTGATTTCTGATCAAGAATATATATTTACTGAAACAATTGATTGTAATAATGAATTAAATGAATTTATCTTCCACAAATGATAGCTGTTAATGTAAAAAAGTCTGTTTTTCGCTATTAAACATCAGCTCAAGGTAATATTTTTTTAGAATAAAAATATTAATTTATTTCAAATTCACTATTTCTTTTTAAATATGAGCCAAATAGTTGATTTTTGTAGCTCACTGTGTATTTATAGCCTTAATTTATTATATAGTCCTTGAAATTTTAATCTTTTTTTTTCATTAAAGCATTTCCTTGTAGTTGCTTCTGAGAACGAGTTATTAAGAAATCAAAACGGCTTATGGCGATAGATAAAGATTGATTGACGAAGCAGCATAAATATGAAACTATTGATCAATAATAAATATCAATATGTATACGTTGCATGCTAGAAATTGTCCATTTTTTTAATTATGTAGAAATAATTTTATTATGACTTTTAAATAAACTTTATTTAACCCTCCAAGCGGTCTGCACGTAAAATCCCGTCATTCCAGAGATGCTTTTTCTGTCTTCAAGCAAGATTCCCAAAAGCGGCCGAGCCGCATTTTTAAAAAAAACGGCTCAACCGCTTTTAAGAACCCCACCTGAAGGCAAAAAAATACGTGCGGTGCATTTTCGAAGTATCTCCAGAATGGCAAGAATTAACGTGCAGACCTCTTAGAGGGTTAACTAGATAAAGCATTATAATAAAACTTTCAATGTATTAAATACCTTATTTTCTATTATTAGTGTCGTTTTTTTTTTACAAACGTAGAATAACGCGAAAGATGAAATTTTTTGAAAGATTTTTGTCCTGTTACGCCAAAGAAGTCTAACTTCTTACGTGAGTACATAAGTACAAACACACTTTTTTTTCCTTCGTGTATATAGCAATTTTTCTTTCGATTTATGTTCTATGAAAAAATCAGTCATAGAGGTACAATGCATATTATATATATATATATATATATATATATATATATATATATATATATATATGTAAGGTATAAGGATATTTTATTATCCTTATATATACCGTGGCATAGTGGTAAAATAAAAAAGAGTGAGATATCACTTTACCGTGTCTAAGCCTGTCGCCAAAAGCATTCGCATTCCATTTAAGCGATATGCCATTATACATACACAATCAAAAAACAATTATTTTGAAACATTTTATTTTATTTTTACTAGAAATAGAAGTTAAATGAATAATTTATTGTTAGATATCACAATTTATTCAAGCATTGGAGATTAATTTCATTGTAATGATTTTTTAACAAATATATATTAAAGGAACAATTTTTTATTTTCAGCTTCGAGTTACTTACCACTTACGAATTCCCTTTGAAAATATCAAAAACACAGCACATAAATTAAATCAACAGATAAAAATAATAAATCAGTTTCAGATAGAATGCAATATTTTTATACATTATTCCTTTTAACCTAGCAGTTTTAATACAAGAAAAAATTGTTTTTTACAGTCACAATTAATTTATTTCAATTTTCAATGAAGTGAAATTATTTTCTTATTCATTCTTAGCTTTAAGAAGCAGTTGAAAGCTGCATTTTAATGTCATATATATAACGAACATCTCTTTTGTTTGAACATCTAAAAGTTTCTATTTTTTTTTCTTCATTTTTTTTATTACTTTATCTTTGCAAAAGTTGAGTTACAATTTCTTTTTTCATTCACATTTTTATTTTTACATTTTCACTTCTTTCAAGTTCTATCATTTTAAAGCTCGTGTAATGAAGCATTGTTTGATGGTGAGGTGTTTAATTTCCTTAAATATTACCAAAGGTGTTTAAAAACCCTCAGTAAAGGCAAATTAACTAGACATAAGAATTTGCTTGTGAATCATGTAACTTAAGTACAAAATTATATTTTCCTTAATAAATTCGAAAAGGTACAGTACAATCAAAAACAACTACATTAAAGAAGGGAATTAAAAAAGAAGGGGATGGCAGAATAATTTTTGAAAAATGAACGAAATCAAGTTCAAAAGAAAACATTCAAAAGTTAAACTTGTTAAATTGTTGCTTTAAAGAGATATAAAATGTGTGACAGTAAAATAAATGTACACAATAAAAAGAAGAGGATTCTAAGCAAAGTTCAAACTCAAAAAAACAACCAAATTAAAAAGGAAAGAGAATTTATGTATATAAAGTACTAATACAGTACTTGATGTTTCATTTTAGTCTTTTAATGATAACATTTCCGAAAAATCTGTAACAGAAAAAGAGTCAATTGGTAGTTCAATTAAGTATTCGGAATGATCAATCTGAATACAAAGAAATCGGCCAAATTATTTTTGCAAGTAAATTACCTTTAACAAATGTAGTGAAATTGAAAATACAGTTTTTTAGACAAATTTTGATTTCAAAAATCATTATTTTATGCTGAAAAATGTCTTGTTATTATTTATAAATACTAGGCAAAATAACTTCGACAGATCTGTAAGTTAAACAATTTGAAATTGTTCTTCTAAAGTCAGTATTGAAAAAATGAGATTAATAAGTAATTGATGTTATATAAGTTACTTATGATTACTTTTAGAATTTTGAAAAAAATATTTTTAACTATTTCATTTGCGATCGAATGTCAGTTAGTTAAAAAAAAGCTACATAAATATCACAGATTTGCAAAAATTTCTAAGAATCACAACTTTTATTTATTAGGTATCCTAGTATAAGAAAAAAAAAGTGAAAAATGATGTGAAATCATTTGTCATTTTCAGTTTTTTTTGATGAACTTGTGTGTTCATTCCGTACTAAGTTGAAGGAAAATTTTGGTTAAATATTAACTACGCTACCAAAAATAAAACTCCTGTGTGACCATTTATTTAAACATAATATTTGAGCACGCATAGAATCAGGATTTTACCAAAAGAAATTCGAGGAAGATTAATGAAAAATGAGCATGATTAAAGTGCAATTTGCATTTTCTTACTATAAATATTTTTAAATTATCAGTGACTCATGATATAATAAAAAAAATCATGATAAATAAAATGTTTTGACTTTCTAAAAATAAAATAAAATCATATATATGTATGTATATATATATATATATATATATATATATATATATATTTATATAGTAATAGAAAAAAGGTTTTTGTTCAAAATTTTAAGAAAGCAATACAAATGGCATTGACAATTTTACTAATAATCAAAAAAATAGTTTTAAGCTTATGCATACATTTTGTTTTCATTTTGTTGTCTTCATATATTTTTCACTTAGTATCATTAAAAAAATATTTGCACCAACTTTTCCTTACTAGAAAGTTTTAAGTAATTCCTTTATAACATAACTTGCAGTATAAGATTGGATCACATATTTAATAATAAATAAATAATACTCAAGTAAATATAATAAAAATAATAAAATAAAGTCTAAACCTCTTGCTATTTGCAAAGGTACTGCCTTCGCATTTATAACTTTCAATTAAATACACTTAATTTGGAAATTTCATCCTTGCAGTTTGGCAGACTTCATTACAAATTGATTATACGAAAGAAAACCGGTTTTTAACAAGAGAAAAAAAGAATGTATCAAAGATGATTATACCACTAATGTTGTAGATAGTGGTATAAACTTAAAACTAAATATGAAAGAAAATTTATGCTATGCTTATAACAATGTATATATTTACAAATAGAGAGAGAGATAAGCAGATAGATACCTAGATATATAGAATCTTTAATTATTATTTAAGTTAATATATATAGAAATTCCAAATTATATGTTACTATACTGCTAGATTTTTTGCGGTTACAAAGTAATTGTCAGGGCAAACATATAAGTTTCAAGTTAGAGTGTAAAAGAAAAATTAAGTATATTTTTCAATTAGTAGTAACAAACTAAAAATTCACATTTTATTGTAAAATTATTTTACTTACCAAAAATGACAAAACAAAATGCAACCGATTCTAAAGAAATAAATCTATTTTTATCAAGTAAAAAATAACTCAACCATTTCACGTATTGAAAAAAGGCATGAAACAATTCTCAAAAACACAGCCAGCAGCAGAGGACATTATTTTAGTTTAAGTGCTTTGCTTCAACGTCACAGAAATCTTATGTGACTTATACAAACGGGTGAGATCAGTTTTATGTTTCCTTTTCCTCTCTTTTCAATTAACGTGAGTTAGGGTGATCTTAGTCTTTCGGAAAAGACCTTTCTTCTATATTACTGTATAGTAGTGTCTTAAAAATAAATTTCTTGCTCTGTAATATTAGCCACCTTCTAAGATATGGACCTGTTTAAGAGGCCATAATTAAGCAAGACATCATGTTTTAAATTAACTTGTCTTCGTAAAATCTTTTAAGAATATTGTCTTTTTGAAAAATTATTCAAGTATTTTCAAAGTCACGTATAACTGATTAGATAGTTAAAATATATTCTGCAATTTATTTTACTTATAACAGTTTATTTATTTTATTAATATCACTTATAAACTGAACAAGAGAGTATAGAGACGGAGCTACAATCAATTGTTCTGTTATAAACCAGTGAGAAATTACTGGTCTGTGACTTTTTTTTATATTGGACACCGTTTCATCAGAAAGGATCACATTATATTGATGATTTTAGCTACAACAGGCGTGTGAAAGCTAGATTCCAGTATTAATTTCAATGGGAGTCTCAGTCCTTGCATGGCATTACATTGACAGAATATCAACTCAAGAATATCCAAGTTGCTACATCCTCCAATATGAATTCTAAAAGTGAATTAAAGTCATAATTCTCCAAAAGGATAAAATATGATTTAAAGAAAATTGTTTTAATGTTAAGTTAATACATCATTCAATCCTCAATGTCACTATGTAACACAGTGAGAGAATTAAAACCAATAAGAATCTCAGTTGTATACATTGCCATTTGATCATGATATATAATTATGAGGTTCTTCAATAGTTATTATATTATTATGCACATGTAATTAATATTAAAATCAGTCACACAACTAACTCTGGATGGAGATTTAGACGCCTTGTTAAATTTAATGAGTTCATTTTTTTTTTCATTTTTTTTTCATTTTTTTTTCATTTTTTATTTTAAGAATATATCTTTGAAAGAACTTGCCTTTGAGAACCTATGACTTACGGAAAAATCCGGCATATAACGCGCACCTATACATTCAAGCTTATTTTTTTTTTAATTTTTAGGCATATTCGCCGCATAATGCGCCCTCTGTTTTATACAGAGAAACCTGAAATATTAGTTTACATTGCTTTTATGTTTTGAAGTCGTTTATTCGAGGTTTTATCCCAGACTTTTGACTGAATAATTTTCTTCTAAAACTACAGCTCATTTTTTTTAGTTCATAAGGCAAACTATTCCTTTTAAATAAACAGAATTTGGATATGTGTAGAAGTAAAAAAAAATTATATGCTCATACCTCATATTATTTTATAAAAGCAATCATTTTTATACCCGGCATATAACGTGCATTCTTAAGTTTCGATCTTGTTTGTTGTGTTAAAAGTGTGCTTTATATA
Organism: Trichonephila inaurata madagascariensis; assembly: GCA_019973955.1. Lineage (NCBI taxonomy): Eukaryota > Metazoa > Arthropoda > Arachnida > Araneae > Nephilidae > Trichonephila > Trichonephila inaurata. The sequence continues at coordinate 389,044 of BMAV01019548.1, forward strand.
TGCCGGATTTTACGGTATATATATTACACTTATAAGACACAGTAGCTCTTTTTTTCTAAAAAAATTCAGATTATTTTAGATAAATTTAACTTAAAAAGGCAGTTCCATTTGCTCCTCACGATTATTGTTTTGATGTATCTATAAGTATTCTTATATCTTTTATTAACATTTTATTAAACTCGATTTAGTATTCTCTTTCCATGAAACAATACTTAATTAATTCTTTTAAGAAATAACAATCATTTGTTAAAATGCTGTTAAAAGAAGAAAATTCTCCTAAAAATTATTTTAAATAAGCCTTAGAAAAAATCATTATTATTCTTAATCAACTACTCTTAGCCATTAGTACTCGTAAAATTGTATATCTATAAATCAATCGAAAAGTGTGTTTCAGCTGCAGTTATTCATTGGAAATCGGAATCTATACGTAACATAAGGAATTCTAACTGCAACTCTCTCTCTCTCATAAATTGCTGTGCAGTGTGTATGCAACCGAAATCCACTTCTATTTGTAATTTTTGCTGAAAACTTTGAAACGTCTGACATCAAAATGAATGCAATATTACAGAACAAGTATCTATGTGTAATACATCTTAATTGTATTTCTAAAATATAATCTAATGTGATCTTTAGTATTCCTATTTTTACTATACGGAAAATATTGTATGAGTTGTGTCTTCTTTTTCGAAAGTAATTGAAAAAGATATTTAAATCATACAGAAAAAGATCAGTTTAAAATTGTTTATTCCTTGGAAAAATAACAGAAACTATTATCTCACATAAGATGAACAGATTTGCATTATTATTTTCGATTAATAAGTAATTAACGTTTCTCATCTATAAGTAAACATTCCTGCAATTATTTTTGCACAATTGTTTTACTCTAACTTATTTATTATTTACTTTTCTTTACTAGCTAAACAAAAATTTAGTAAAACATTAGCTTATCCACCATTTATAAGTCAGAATCTTTTAAGAAAGAATGAAGACTCAAATTTGAAGCTCAAGAATTAATGACTCATAAATCTAAGAAGTGTACTTTCAAAATGAACACCATGGTGTTTTCCATAAATCTAGAAAGAGGTGGAAATGTATATTCTTAAGCTCAAAATAATTATTGAAAATAGTGCTTCAAAATAGCTATTTGTAAAAAATAAGGAAATTCCTTGTAAAGAAATTGAAAAGGAAAAAACAAATCTTAATATTTAACAAAGGCCTTTAAGTACATGTATGCTCCCATAATTCATTCAGATTCAAGCTAAATTTGTTTACATATGGAAAATGATATATTTTTCGTCAGTTAACAAATCTTAAAATCCAGAATGTGTGGAATCTGTTACACTGGATTAAAAAAATTTTTAAAAAAAGCAAACAATTTCAACTAATAATATTTATAACATTATAACACGATAGTGTGTTTAAAAGGAGTCATTATTTAATTAAAAAGATAGAATCGCATTTAATTGTAAAATAAACATAGTTAAGTTTCTTTGTCTTTAATTAGCTCTTGCACTTATTTTTCAGGAAGACAAGATTAAAGCTTTGATGAGATTTTATTTCTTAAATTAACTTTATTTGTTGATATTTTATTTGATAAATAAACTTTTTTATTTGATATTTTAATTGATAAGTAAACTTTATTTAATATTGTAACTGATAAAACACTATTTAATATTTTACTTGAAAAATAAAACTTATTAAATTCATAAATAACATTAAATTTCAAAATATTTATGTGTTTTTTTTTTCAAAATTTGAAGAAAAAAACTTGGCAGGAACACAATTTAAAACGTAATTTTTACTAGAATAATTTTAAACTACTTCCAAAGCAAAAGAAATTAATTTCATATCTTTTTAATTTACGATTTCAGCATCTCGACATATAATTTACAGCAAATAACATAAAAATGTGAAAATAATGCACTTAATTATAATATTATTACATTATGAAATAATATATTATTACATTTTCAAATGTTTTCAAATAATTCAAGACATACCAAAATGTTAACATAGGAACAAAATAGTTAAACTGCTTATTGTTTTATAATTTGGTTAAAAAAGATACAAATGATATGGTTAATGATTCAATAATATTATTAATTTCAAAAAATGAAACTATTCTACATTTTACTTAACAGAACAATGTATTAATGCCATTTTTTTTATTAACATCAACTTTTATCCAAAAATAAAAATCTGCTTGCAGCTCAGGTGTTTAAAAATTATTTATATTTTCTCATACTCATTACTAAAAGTGCTGCATGCTTTTGCTTGCTGCAGTAATGAAATATGAGTACAAGAAATTGTAAGGTATCCGAAATCGTAAAAAATGACCAAATTTGTTCAAAATAGATATTTTTGCTGATTATTTTATTGAATAGAAGGGATACTTTGTGTTACAAAACATACTTTGTTTAGTTTCTCAGTTACCTAGAAGCCAAGTTACAATCAGTTTTATAAAATTAGAAAAACTTGAAGTGGGCTTTTAATCTACCCGAAGTGGGCATTTTAAAATTGTTTGAAATCTATCATGGCGAGTCTGATAACTCAAAATGTTATAAATGTACTTCTAAAAAGCTTTTTGAACAGGATACTTATTTTTTCTAGAGAATATACTAAATTATTTCTTATTGTATTAATATTTTTGGAGTTATGGCCAGTTATTTAAATAATGGTCTCACAAAATATGCCCCACACTTCTTATAACATTTACTCGATCAGCACTCAAACTTTCAATTTTTAATAAAACATTAAGTATTTAGTACATTCTCTAGATAAATGCATCTACTTCGTTTTAGTAATACTATTACTCATATCAGTTTATTACTTTTTTCTCTAATTGCGTTGAAGTTTTTCAAAAGTATTGCTGAAATTTCACTTATAACTGTGATTTTTGTAAAATTTATAGATTCTTTCTTAAATTTCCTTAGTTAAATATTAGTATTTATTTGTAATTATTCCTAAAAAAGCATTTATAATTTTTAAATATGCTATTTTTTTTAAAAAAAAGGACCCCGAACGTGCTTGGATACCTTAAGGTATCTGACTACGTTTGGAACCGTGATTTTAAAAAAAGGAGCATAAATGGATAATTTTCATGATATTTTGTGTCCCTTAGATTAGAATACATGTATAAAATTGTTTTAAGGACATTATGAAAAAAAAATTATTTAAATGCAATATTTTGACAAAAAATTAACTTAGAATAACCTTTTTTCAAAATGTTCTCCTTTTGTAAAAAATGCTTCTATTATAATAATATTTTGCCTGTATATAGCTCAGACCTCTGTATAGAGGCTCAACTATCATTTTTGAAAAAATCACATTATTGTCAGAGTTACAACCATTTGAAATAATTATCGGCGTTTTTTTCTTAAAATTTCTCCCCTGTGTTGTGTCGTAAAACATGGATAAACCCACTTCTAAGTTATATATTTCAAAAATTCTAGTTGAGCCTCTGTACAAAGGTCTGAGCTATATACAGGCGAAATATTATTGTAATAGAAGTATTTTTCACAAAAGGAGAATATTTTGAAAAGGGGTCATTCTATGTTAATAATTTGTCAAAATATGGTACTTAAATAATTTTTTTTGTAATACTATTCTTAAAACAATTTTATACACATTTTCTAGTCTAAGTGACACTAAATATAAATATTATCCATTTATACGCTTTTGCAAAATCACGGTTCCGAACGTAGTCGGATACCTTAAAAGCATTTATAGAATACTATTAGAATAGCTATTAATAGCTATATGATGCTTTAGTAGAATATATGAACTGATAAAAATTTATTACACGTTGACAAGATCAAGCATGGAATATCTCTTTTAACGTGAAATATCTTTTTAAATACCAAACAGTTTCATCTGAGTAAAGAAGACGAAGGCGTGCATCTCTTACTGTCCTGGTGCTACTCAATCCCCCAAATGCGTTTTTCAGGAGTGGCCCCTTTCCTGGAGCATTCTGTTGATTATCTTTGATTAGAACGAGTGGCTCTTCCATCTCCATTGTTTCACGTTCCCCAATCACTGTTTCTCTCTTGGTTTCCGGGATGGTTTCTTTTACCGAATCCGGAATCCCAATCACCTCATTAGCCTCAATGGGATGGGATATAATTCAATGAGCTCCGCCGAATACTCCGTCTTGTCTTTGTCTTCCAATAATTTGGGCTCTCCTAATGAAGTATTTCTTTTAAGTGCCCCTGCAATTCGACAAATCCAGGGCAGAGGATTAAGTGGTGCTGAAATAATTGGCAATATAATTACGAAAAGATGCAATTGGAAGTATTGGTGCCAGCCCTTCAATTTTATGTTTCTTGTGTGAAACGTTAAGTAAAAAAGACGGAATCACGTATGATTTGAATGGGATTGGAGTCAAGTAACATAGAGATCTGTTTGCGAAAAAAAAAATAATAAAGATTGAGGTTTTGTCAATCAGTTTGATTTGTGTGTAATGAGATGCTTGAATGTAAGAACAGTCCAGATGCTGTGTTCTCTTTTAAATACTCTAAATTGTGAAAATATAAAATTTATTAATTTTTTTTTACTGTGGATTGTTTTTAAAGATAAATACAACTTTTATTAGAGTTTAAAACTTTAAACTTTTGGGGAAGTCTGTAACTGAAAAAAAAAGAAAAAATTATTAGATATTTAAATAACGATTTCAAAAGAAAGCTAAGAAATTCAAAAACTAATTCAAAAATTAGTCTTACGAAAAGATAAGTAACATCTAAATTAAACAATTTTATTTATTCAAAATACTTTGTAATGTTTTCTAAGAACCGATTATTTAAAATAGTTTCACAAAAGCAGGAAAAAAAATATCGATTTTAATAAATCATAATTCCAAAATCCTTACCTTGAAAAATTCTTAAGCTGCCAATAGGCTTTATGAAGAATCAATGATAATAACCTTTCTCTTCCTTCTATTAAAAAAATAGCATTCTTTCTAAGTTTGATCAAATTTTTGCTCCCTTCATACTCATTCTTATGTAAATTATTGATTACTTTGTTAAGTAAGAAAATAGTCTATATATTCTTTTTAGAAAAACATTTAAAAAATATTACAAATAAATTAATTTTAAATAAGCATTATGAATGACTGTTGCTATAGATGTAAGTAATCGAATGTTACTTCCAAATATATTACAAATATTTAAAACTTACCCTAAATTAGAACTATATAACATCTTTCTCTTATCAATATATTTAATGTTTTTGAAATTAAAAATAAAGATATGGTAATGTGATTTAAATCAAATGAAAGATAATAAAAGCAAATAAGAAATTTCAATAAAATTGAATCAAAATATTCCACTTTTAAAACGGTAATAATTTAAAATTCTGATTACTGCTTGTCTTTTTTCATGATTAATTTCTCCTTGTATTATTGTATACTCAGTGTAAAAATTTTACTCTAAAATTAAACCGCATTATATGTACTTTTTTAAATATTTTTAAGTATTAAATTTAAAATCACATTCTACCATGTTTAATCTTTAATGAATCTTAATGTTGCGTGATATTTAATGTAATTGGGAAATTATTACCCACAATTATTTTTAAAAAATTATTAGTAATATTTTTAAGTTATGTTTATTGCAACAAGTGTTGATAAAAGATTTGTGTGAAACATTTTTTTATTCAGTTTATTAAAATTGCTTAGATTTCTTCAATTTATGCTCATAAAAGAAATTATATAATAAAGAATATTTTTTTTCAAATCTAAAAAAAAAATTCTTAGTAGCTAAATGAATTTAGCCATTTAATGGGAAAAAGTTAATATGAAGCTTTAATCTCTAAGGAAAGAACAATATCACTATCCTAATTTTTTCTATGCTTTCTAATTTTTTAATAATATATACAAGCTTATTGTGAAACATTTAGCTATAAATTCAAGAACTGTATAATCAACACATTTTTACAAAAAATTACTTATTCTACCATAGATCTTCTCTTCCTAATAATAATTCATATTTCTGATATAAATCTTGGTCGGCCTGCATTGTGAACTTAAATCGAAACCGTACAAATGTTTTACCGTAAAATCTATGCTTCCAGAAAAAAGATGACCTACTTTTGTTTCTCATTTTTCAAAAACAAATATCTTCTAAAACAAAAAACAAAAGAAAAAATAAATGTTTTAGAACGTTAAAAAAACTTATCTTCAACGGAAGTGAATAGAGTAATACAACAGTATCATTTTACGCTTATGATTTATTCCTACTACGAGAACTTTCTATGACAGAAAAATAAATAATGTAGAACTTTACACGAGAAGTCACTGTATCATTACATTCTGAATTCGGTACTTTAACAGTGTTATTATAATGTCATGCAAAATTGACAATTATATAATTCATTGAATAAAATTTATGTATTTATATACATGTATCAAAAAATCAATATCTACGTTTGATTTTTTTCATAACAACTTTTATTTTAGTAAAAATCATTTTAAAAGAAACTAAATACACTGATTCTGCACGTTACGTTAATAAACGTTAAAAACAAGAATTTACAAAAACACAGCTTGGTAAAATGCTGTACATGATTGTATTGTAAAGTGGTCAAAAGAATAAAATGTTAAGTGATTATTTTCAGTTTAATTAAACTTTAACAATGTTTATTAAAGAAAACACATCGCAGTCATTAATTTTCCTTTTTTTT
>BMAV01019548.1:400718-420146 GCA_019973955.1 Trichonephila inaurata madagascariensis
ACAATATAATCATAAAGAAATGTAAGGAGTATTTCTAGTCAAACATTCTCAGCGAATCTTTACTCAATAAAAGAAACATGCTTTATTAAACATGCTTTTAAACATTTTATTTTAATTTTATTAAAAACTTTTAAATATATAAGTGAACCTATAATTACTCCAACCATTCTTATTATGCACCGAAAATGATTCGTCACTTCCATTGTAATAGCTGACTTCAGAATTGGTGAGGGCTTCGCCATTTTCCCTCACGATGTCGTCTTCCGTGCCATGCAATGCATTCGTTATGCAACATTTTTTTAAAAGAATGTATTATATTCTCTTTGGCAACTTTTTCCAGATAACATATACCTATACTGCAATTTTCAAAGCCCTTGTCCTTCTTGAATGGCTTCTTTTGTTTTGCATTGCTGCATTTGTATTGCAACTGTCAATACTTTAGATCAAACGTCCCGAGCAAATTAAGCAACATTATCATATACTTGAGAATATCTTCTATTGTTTGAACCAGTGAGAGACTAGTGAACATTTACCAGCAAAAATAATATTTTGTGAACGCCATCGAAGTATAATTACTTCTTTCGCGTCAGATTTTTAATGGCAGCTGTTCTCATTGCTCCCATTTTCATACTTGCGTCAAAATGAACTCGTCTTGATGCTGATATCCATATCTTTGATGTGCAGGAGATTAAAAGAAAGCACATTCAAAAAATATTTCTTAAATACAAGTAGACAACCATGTTTAGGATAGATGTGTACTTAAAATAAACTACAAAATGCAATGAGTCAACAATATAAGTGATACAATGGGCAATTACAATTTTCTTTTTAATGAGGGGGAAAGGGTGGCTTTCGATTCTAAGCCACATCTGATTTCCAGTAGCACTAATATTTTAAAAATAGGGCAGCTTAGATTCGAGTAAATATATATATTTATTTATTTATTGACATACATATCAAATTAAAAGATAATGTAATAGTTTCTAATATTTATGATAAAAGAGAAGAGTTTAATTTCAATATTATAAAATTTCCTTATTGGGAGAGTAATGTACATGTTTCTATATTCAGAAATATTGTTATTAATTATATACAACGTAATGAATTTCTGTTGTCAAAAAAATCAGAAATAATAAATAACTATAAAACATTTTACTAAATATTGCTTAAATCAGAAATACCCAATTAATTTTATTAATAGTTATATGAATAAAGCTATTCAAAATAGTAAGGATTAAAATTCTGAAATTGATAATAGTTTATTACTATAAACTTAAATATTTCATAGTTATAGTTATCTCCATATTCTAAAATTAGATAAAATTACTTATTATTATTTTATTCATATTTACTCTAGTGTTATTAAAGCTATGCTATAATTTGTGTAACTCTTATTAATTTTTATTTCCATTCTTTTTATACTTTTGTTAAGTTCCACATTTCAGCCATTCACATGATTTAAATCTGCATTAGGGTCTAGAATCTGGCAAACACTTATTTATTGCACTCAGATTTAGCTCGGGCTCTGCATTTTTAAGTGCAATTTTTAGGTTAGTTACCTCTACCTTGTAATAGATTTAGATATTCATATCCATTATACTTTCAAAAGGTTTTTGCTCAGTATTATTTACATAAAGGGGGAAGGTTGGCTAGCCAAAAAACATGTTCTACCCCACTTTTATATAAATTATTTTATATATTAGCTGTCCTAAGTCAGCAATGTTTATAATACTGCAGCATCCATTTTATAATTTTTAATCTCGGTTACTCATATTTCCTTTATTGTGTGATTTTCCTACTGTCTATGTGTTTTTCGAATGTGATTGTTAGATGTTATCTCTTGTTTGTAGAGAATAAGCCTTTATATATATATATATATAAAGAAAAATTTAGACACCAATTGATGTATATATATACATCACTTGGTGTCTAACTTTTTCTTTGCAGAGCTTCACGTATATATTATACTTATTTCGTCTTTATTGTTCATGGTTGCTTCAAATTAAAATTCAGTTGTTAAATATTTTTTTTAGATTAGTGGTCTTGTTTTTTTCAGTTTGAATACTATATATATATATATATATATATATATATATATATATATTTTAAACCTTATCTGAATTTTAATTTATTATTCTGACATCTACATTTAACTGTCTAAATTATTTTGAGTAGTGAATAACATTTATTATTATTTTTTTTAATTATTTTGTGGCGTAGAATAAGTTTTATGTTAGATAATATTTAATTAAATGAATTTTTCAATTAATATTTATATAAAAATAACATAAATAATTAATTTACTTAAAAGTAATTAAAATAAAAAAAAACTTTACAGCTTTTAGTCGTTGGGACTTCTTGAAATTATTTAGTTTATTTATAATAAGAATTAAAGAACCGAAAACATGTAATGTGAACTAAATATTCCAGAAAAAAAAATTATGATTTTACTTACACAAAGAATTTGTGAAATAGAATTTCCCCAAAGAATTTGATAGAATGTAAACTATTACTTTTTCAAATCATTTATTTCTTTAATTAAAACGGGAAAACACATTCCTTTTTAAATTGTACTTTTTTAAGATTTAAAAAAAATCACAAGTTCTATCAAGGGAGGTGTTTCTTATGAATTACCTTAATACTTAAATTACACGCTTTTATTTAATTATTAAGTATATTCTAAAAATAGTAAACTTGTTTTGATTCAAAAAGAAAAAGCTCAGATTTATTAAAAAATTTTAATCAAATCTTTCATTCTTTTTATAAGAACACATTCATTCGCAGCTCTTCAATTCCCTGCCCTTACTTATTAAAGCGTGTTTAAATATATTTTGTGGGATCTTAAGAATTATTTAATAAATCCTCTGATGATAAAACTACGCATATATCTTATTTTCTATTTGCAAGACATCAAACTCATTTTCTGTAGGATTTTTTATGATAATTCTTGTAAATATATATATATATATATATATATAAAAAATAAGCATGAAAAGCAATTACATTAGTCTGACATAATTACAATTTTTGTCGAATAAAAAAAATTGATAAAGTCTGTCATTTTAACTTCAATTTTTAATTTGTTTTGTGGTTTACTTCAATACTTTTTAGAAGGTATTGTATAGTTTTAATTGCAAAAAATAACTGAGATAGATATTTAATTTTTAAGTGTTATTTTTATGGGTTTTTTTTACATAATTACCATCAAAAGTTGTTAATATTTTCCGGTGTCCAATCAATTGTTTAATGACCGCATTGCAAAATTGAGTAGATTGAGTCAAAATCCATTGTTCAATTTATTAAACAGTGTCATTCGCCTTGTCATATCACGAATTCTACAGTAGTTTCTGAACTTTTGAAATTAAGAAGTCCTTTTGGGCGTGTTTGAGGAAATGAAGCTAATGAGAGGAAATTTGATTTGAATTTTTAAACAAGATCACTGTTGGGAAGACGGATGCCTTTTTAATCATAGTACGCTATTTCTCGATCAGATAATCACTCGATTTATTCAGCTGTGAGAAGCAGGAAGCACTGGTTATGTTTTGCTGAATGACAATGATTTCCATTGCAGATTTCTTCACAACATCAGCCTACTTGGGGGAGGTAGGTCACTGTGCATTCACTCCTGAATCATCTATCTGGTCTCTGGATCATATTGGTAGATACAAGATTCCTCCATTGTTACCAGGTGGCCAAAGGAATCACCTTCCTCATGCTCCAAAAGATTCAACACATTCTTTGAGAGGTTGAGTCATATTTACTTCTGAAAAGAAATATACAGTTATCACTTCCAGACCAAGATCAATCACATTCAATGTCATTTTTTAAGTTGCCCTTCGGTCTAATAGACGGAAGTCCTCCATTTTTTTCATTGTGGCAACATCTTCCGGAGTGATGGTAATCTACCTTTTTTCTTTTTCTTCTGTTGAGAGAGACATGTAACTAGCTTAAACAAAGTCATATGATGAACTATCACTACAATAAACAGCCATCATTTCATCGAACTCTCTGGGTGCTGTAATCTTTTAAATGATGGGGTTGAATAATATAACGCGCGAGGTCCTTTATTCTCCATATTCCTGGTTACTTCACGTCTTACTCAAATTAAACAAATCAACGTTAAAAAGCTGTTATTTAGAATATTATGTACATAAAAATAAATTAATTTGCACGCTAAACTCACTACAGATGCTTCGGTTATATTTCTTAGTTATATATAAAATTTTATGATACCCCTGTGTATATACTACATATATCTCAATTTTTGATTTAATGATGAAAGAGATTCCATAATCGTATTATATTAGATTCCTCACGATATTCAACAGCTATTTTAGAACACATAATTTCATGTATGTTATTATTATTTTAAAGTATTACAAATAAATAAAAGGGCTAGTTAGGGCTGTTTTTCCGAGAGCCTTAGAAAACCAAAAAATATAGACTAATCTTCATTCTTAAGACTACCGGTTTTTAACACGCTATGCAGATGATAATTTGTTAGAGGGGGATCCTCACAAAAGAAGTAAACCCTTTAAAGGTTCTTGCATGAAGTTATGAAATTTCTAGCACACTTTGAATTTTTGTTTGATTCGTGCGCCTTAGAAATTTTGAGAACAGTAGTATTGAAAAGGGTATCTTATTAGTTTTAAACCTGGCAGAATTTATAATAAAGTTTAAATGGTTTTAAGTATTGAATATTTTATGATCCAAAATAAAAATATAAATTTATGAAATTTAAAACATTTTATAGTTCTTAAATATGCATAATTTAGGCATCTAATAATATGCTGTTTAAAATATTTGTGTGTGTGTGTGTTGCTACACACTTTATATTCTCTTTAAAAGCTCAGATGTTTTTTTGAAGTGATAATTTTTCTTTAGACAAGTTTTGCTTAAGAGGGAATCTAAATTAAGTGTCAAGTTTCGGATGCGTTGCGCTCAATGAGGTTTCCTGGCTCCAGTTGGCAATCGTGCTTGGGTCAGTGACACTAGCTCAATTTTGAAATGAAAACTTTCTAGGCGTGTGTTTTTTAAGTAGAAATTTCACTCACACTTTATCTTGTTTTTATTTTCTTTATTTAAATTTATAATTGCCATGCAGCTCACTTCCATTCAACTCCAGCGAGTGAACGGTAGAAGAAAAGCTCAAGCAAAAATAATTGGAAAACAAAATATTATTCTCATATAGCAGTGTTTCTCAAACTGTGGGGTGCTCCCCCTAGAGGGCATGATAATCCTACGAGGGGTAGGCGAGCATATCAAAAAGTCGAGAATAAAATATTATTTTAAAAAGTTATAAAAATTTACTTAAAGGAAGCAAACAAATATACATTCTGACATAGAAAGTTTGTTGAACTTTTATTGCCATCTGTTCCAATTTAAAAATTAGAAAAGAAAAGCAACCTAATACTTTTTTTTTTCTTAAAAAAATATATATATATATATATATATATATATATACATATATAATTTACTTAAAATATCTATCATTTCAAAATAATATACTTAAAATATCTATTATTTGAAAGTAACATATACAAAATTTAATATTTTTCTTGATAATTTCAGTGGTTTATAATTAAGATTGTATTGTAGTTTTAGCGTCTAAGTATATTATATTATTGCATTTAATACATTGCTATCGTATGGGGGGGGGAGCGCGAAGAAAATTATGATTGAAGATTGAGTCGCAAGTATTAACACTTTGAGAAGCACTGTCATATAGAACAGTGCTCCGAAACCTTTTTATCGCTGCGGACCGGTCAACGTTTGATAATTTTACCTCGGCCCACTGAGGGTGGGACACGTTGATGGTTTATATTTTAGATTGTTTTGATTTAACAATTTTTTAATTTAATTAAATTTAAATATACCTTCAGAATAAAATATAGTTACACCAAAAATGAATAAAAGTGATTTAACATGGAATATAAAGTGACTTTCGTGGAAAGTTGCCCAAATCCGAGAGAAATGTACCACTTTAAATAAAATGGCAATAGTTTAATGTTCTTTAGTCGACCAGGCATCATTTGATCCACGAACCGGTACCGGTCCACGGACCGGGGGTTGCGGATCACTGATATAGGAGATCGAAGATACGGAGAAACGAAACATGGGATCTATTTTTTGATTCAGTAGAAAGAGAATAAAAAGTTTCAGAAAAACTAAAATCTGAAATTTTAATGAAGTTAATTGGCGAGAAAGTTTTCAATATTTTGGTTCATACTTGTGATGGCAACTAAGAGAGTACGAAATTTAAAATCATTATATAATTCAGAAAAAGTTCGAATCCTCTCCTTTTGTTTATTTAAAGAATTTTAAGGAAGTAAATGGCTCTCAGAGGGTATAAGTTTTCCTAGCCTTACATAGTATACGACGTTATGTAAGTTATATAAACGGTACTTACTTATTATCGCAAAGGTATTGCTTACATTATATGAAAGGAAGCACATGGTAACCAATTCAGCATGCGCAACACATGGAAAATCAGGGTTGCTAACTTGGCGAGATATCTTGAGCGTTGGCATTGCGATTGTGTACCTTATAAACATGTATATTATATAAATATAATCTACATACGAAATTTTTCATATAAATATTTTTAAAGAATTAGACTATATTCGACATTTAAATCGCATATACCTAAATGTAAATGTATAAGAATGTATATTTATTTTTACAGAAAATGATTGAAATAAACGAATACATCGAGATGAGAATGGGCATGGAAAACAAAAATAATTAAAGCCCGCATGTGTAAAAGAAAACGTGGTTCATCCCAACAATTGCATTCTCTTGCCCAGAAAAAAATCAGAAGTTTTCATTTCTATCGTATGGTCCTAAGAACACACACATTTTTTTTTCTTAATAGCTATTATTTCATTATTGCTTTTATAATTATTATTCTTTGAATTTTTCTAATAAAGGAAAATAATTTTTTAAACTGATATGAAAACCTTAACAAGCAGTTATTAGAAAGATTTTATTTCATTAAGAATGTGACATTAATTTCGCCATAAATGATTTAATCTAAAAAGAGATAGATAAATTTGGAAAATGGGCCTTATTTTAGAATGAAAAGTCGTTTTTTACAAATGGTTGCTTCAAAAAGAAAAATTTTAGGGAATAATTCTACAATTTGCTAACAGAGCATATTTCCTTAGTAAAATACAATCTTTAATACACAAACTATGCACACATATTGGTTATATATGTGTGTGAATTAAAATTCCCTTAACTTAACCTTTATTTCATTTCATTATGTATTACCGTCAAAATACGCTTATACATATTCTAGATAGGAAACGAAATATTACAAAACCTAAAAAAATATTTTTTTAAAAAAATTGGTACAGTTCCAGTTTTTCTATTTTAATTCCATCTATGGGAAAATAAACAAAAACACAACAGATATACTTTCAATTTTAATACATAAAAATAGCAAGAAACGATAATCTGTTTTTAAATTTCAAATTCATCTGTTTGTTATTCAGTAATTTAAATCTATTAATATTATACATGTAATGAGATTAATGATATCCTCTTATTAAATGTTAAATATTTCAGAGCACCAATACACTATTGCTTTATAAATCAAAAATCATACAGATGGACTTAATTTTAAAATCATTTATGATCTTATAAAAGCTTTCATTCAATTCTAGTTATCATACATGTACATGCATTAGCTTTTTTTTGAAATTGCTTGATAAAAAAAACTTAATAAAAGAGTGAAATTTCTTTTAAAATGTATTTTGCATTGAATAATTTACCTACTTCCTTTATAACACGTTAATTACGGTTTCCATTCACAGAAATCCAATTCTGAAAGAAATAAAAATTCCCAAAACCGTCTTCCCCATCTTATTCTTTTTAATCCTTCAGTAAGAATACATTCTTTTGTAAAACGACATTCTTCGTTACCAAGAAGTCAAACTCAACGTCAATTATCTATTAAAGAAATGCATTCATTTGAAGAAGATAGCCTTGAAGGAGCATTCTGACTCTCAAACAATTTGCTGAGCATCATTTAATTAAGAATAATAATCAAAAATAGTTGTTTAATCGAGAAAATTGCAACAGAACATGAAATTAATTAGAAGATTTCTTTCTTTATTTTCTGCAAAGGTGGGTTGAAACTTTCTCAAAAGTGATGTTTCTAATAGACAATGATACTTTAAATTTTGGTTCCCATGTAAATTTTGAATGTATTTATGATTATTTGTTTTTCTCGTAACAACATGTTTCCTTCATTCACAAGTACACAAATGTATATGTATAAGAAACATGCATAATAATCTTTTTTGAAGGTTTTGAACATATTAAAAATTCTTCTTGATATTAAATCTTAAAAATTTCTATAACCACCTATCTAAAAACCATTTTATGTTTTTCACTGAAAGCATTCAAGAACCTTTTATCCAAAATCATTGGGTTAATTTCCATTTAATTACTTCAAATAATTGAATCTGTTACTATATTATTTTTTCGTCTTTCACAAATAACTGTTAGATTTTATTGCAAAGTGTAATACTTATTGCAGTCAGCTATAATTATATCATAAAAATTGTGATTTCGCTTTTAAGAAAAAATGTAAAAGAAAGCAAAAGAAAATTGTCGATTTAATTTTGCATCAACGCTTTCTTTGTTTAAGTATGTGTTGCTATTCTGCAATTGTTCGGATAAAAACAAATTGGTACAATAGCTGTGTGTACTGGTGTTTCTTTGGATAATTCTATTCATATTACAATCAGCCAAAACACTATATTCATATATAGGCGTTGTGTAGAAGCTCAGGTGCCAAACTCACCATTTAGCAGAGGATCAACATTACGTGATCCATCCTCAATGGCTCTCGTGTAATTTCAAAATGAGTAGCTAATAATTAATGAAAAAATCAATCTTCTCATGTTAAAAATACTCTTACAATGATGTGATTTAATTTAATACATCTCTACTATCCTTGTATTGATAATGCGACAGCTGGTTTAAGATTCTTAATCAAAGGTATCTAACTATTTTAACATACATTTACAGTAAATTTCGAACTTTTTTTTAAATCATGAAATATTAATCTTAAAAAAATCCATCCATCGTTATATATAGTCTAATTCTCTATAAACATCCATCAATCACATTCGAAAAACACATATACAGTAGGAAAATCCCACAATGAAGGATACATGAACAACCGAGATTATATATATATCTGTGTGTGTATATAATTCCTTTTAATTTCATCTTAAACCAATTTTAATTTGTAATGCTCCTGACCCTTCGCTCGTAAATAATTAACTGGCGTGCCCGCCTGAAGGTATTTAATCTTAACTATGATTCTTGAAAATTATCAGCTCTGTGTTTTTAAAATAATCTTATAAAAGCATCATTGTACGACATCTTTCCACCAATCATAGGCTCCATCTATGGAAGTTATATGAGTTAGGAACTCCGGTTGCTGCTTCAGGTAAAAACCCGAGACTCTGGAAAATCCTCTTCTCTTTTGTCTTTGTCCTGTTGTAACGCGTGCGTTGTATTTGTATTATATGTCTATTATATAAGCGTAGCCTAAATTTTTATTTGTGCTGTATGTGTGTCTAAATGCATAATAAATTGGAGTATCTGTCAACAAAAGACTGCCTCATCAATGCAAATATAACAAGTGAAATCCTTACAAATGGTCACGATCTATATATATATTACAAAGAAAAAATAATATACGTAATTTCCTCCATAATAGACGAAAAATTCATAATTACAAAAATGCAGAGTTCACAAGTCCGTAGTTACAATGTTACATTAGATCAATGAAACAATCGGTCACGATGTTGCTTTGACTCTAATGTTGACTCCAGCCAACACCCGCATTTAGGTTGGATTCTATTAAACTTTCCTAAGCAAATAATCGCAGTAGCTCTAAAATCTTCTGACCTTTTATAGGGTTAAATAATTACTCGCCAAATTCTGTATCCAAATGTATCTCTAAGGTTATTTCTAAGCATTCACTAGCGTTGAATGTTGAAAGAATCCTCGGCTCGCAAATGATCCATCTGGTCACAATACCGCTTCTGTAGAGAAGAGAAGTAGGAAAATTTTGTAACTATAGCATCAATATAGTTAAATATGATAGTAAACAAATTCTCATTTTATTTGTTCAAGACTTTTTACATGTTATGTGTTACATGTTACATACAAGAGATATATGTGGTGTTGAAATTAATCATGAAATAATATACTTATCTGTTACTGTGAATAATTAGTGTTAGAATTCTTTTCATTAACAAAATTTTTTTGGAATATTTAATTTTGTACGAATTTTGCCATTTTTTTGTAGATAATTCTTTTAATAGATTATTACATAGTAATGATGGACTATACTAATTTTTAAGATATAAATATGCTTCACACTTTTTTGTTTACCCTTTGAGCTGCTGATATGTGATAACTTTCAAACTTTGAGAAAATTGCTTTAATTTATCTGTTAATTGTTATAAATTGAAGGGTATTGTGGATTATAATGGTTTTCACACATAATTTTTCTCATTTTTATTGTTAAATATTGTGTGTTCATAATGTTTGTTAAGAAAAGTTTTCGATATTTCTTATTAATTATAGAGTAAACTCGTATTTCGCTTTAGAAATGTTTTTTAAATATTACAAGTGCCATTATTTTAAATGGTTGTATTTGACACATATAGTTATCGAAAAAACATAACACACTTACTATATTCCACGGTTCTCTGAACTCGCAACTGAATAAAATTAGTATTACTGTTAATGGTACAAGGAAACATAAAATTTTGTGTGTTAATGGTTAATTAATCAATTTAATTTTCACAATTAATTACCTTCTAAAAACTTCTATTTTTAAATTCAATGTTTGTAGTATTTAGTAGAAAAAGATTTAAATAATCGTATTTTAAATTTCTCATTTGGGTTTATTCATTAAATTGAGGAGAAAATGTTAGAAAAACCAAAAATAGCTGTGCGTCCACACTTTTACTATTTTTACCATTCCTCAGCGCCATATTATGATTGCTTAGAAAATTTACATTTTTAATCATGCATGCGCGATTCATTAATTCTTCATGAAGTTCCACCGTTAATACAAAATTGAATACTTCCTAGTGGGTATTGCATATAATTTTGGATGTAAGACTTTTTGGATTTGAGAAATTCAAAAGTATAAAAATTTTATTAGTTAAAATTCCCTTTTTTATATAACTACATCATATAATAGGAAGTTTATATCAATATTCTTTTTTTTTTGATTTCTTATATTAGAACTACAAAAAAATGCATCGTTTGGTGTAAAATACTTCCAAAGGAATTGGATTGAAAATGTTTTATGGTCAAATGATTGAGATACTCATTTGACATTAAAAGCCCCATTTTGAAAATCCTCTTTAATTCAAAAATTTAATCTTAACTTTACAAAATTTCAAAATAGATTAAATTTGAGATAAAAAAATTTTGATTCATGAAAAAAAGGATTCCATACTAAGAGAATTCTGATTTAGAAAATAATTAACTAAGTGAAACAAATTAATTCTTTAACATCTAATAATTAAGATACCATTCAGTTCGTTTTTTAAAAAAATAATTTGCAAATATGGAAAAATAAGAAAGTTTATAGAAATAATCAATTTTTCTATTGTTCATATGAAAATGATAAAAATTAATTATATATGATATACTCATTTAGATAAATAAAATAAATTGGATGCATTTTTCCATATTTTTGCCTTGACAAATCTTGTTGCATACATCTAAAACTGCTTAATAAATGCAATTTTTTGTACCTTTCTTAAAAGTTTAGTTTTATTTGATATGTTTTAGAAGTTTAGTTTTATATAATAAATGTGTTACTCTCTAAATCCAACATCTAGAAACATAGCTCTTTCCCAGTTTTATAAAATAAATTCCTTTGTTGTTTGTTTTGTCGCTATTATTAATGAAATAAAATAAGCTATTTGGAAATAATGCATCACATAAATTTGAGAAATTTAAATTTATTATTTAAATTGTTATTCATACCAATTTGATTTTAAAAGGATTAATTTATTGCATGGTTTAAAGATTTCCATTACACTGCTTTAAAAAAGTGTATTGAAATAAACTTCGTAAATATCCAAGAATTTCGCTCTCTATCAAACTTGTGTTAAATCCAATTATAAAACAATTTTAGCTCAACGTGATATAAATTGTTGATAAGTATACATCAGAAAATACTTCTGAAAAGAAGTAGAGTTTTAATATTATTTAAATAGATTAACGAGATAAAGAGTGTTCACAAAATTTTTTTTAATACTTTCATTAATTTATTCATAAATTTCCATCGGTCATCGATTTAAAAATGCAAAACTTGTTCCTGAAAATTCTAAGCAAATTATTGTTTTATTAGAACTATTACGTATTACTCTTTTTTAAAAATCCTGAAAACTTCAATTTTTTTTAATAATTTTCAAAGTATTCTATAAACTTGATTACTTTTGATCATGGATCTATGTATATTGCTATAATATTTAAAGATGCATTAAGAGAATTGTATTCAAATAGTTTTTGGTAATTTTTATTTTTCGAATAGTACCTTATTTCATCAAAAGTATCTCTTGTTGTTATTATTATTACGAACACAAACAAACACATACATATGTATGACACGAAAACTATTTATCACTTAAAACGGAATTCTAATCTGACTAGATTTCCAATTATCAAGATTTTAGATTACATATCTTTTGTAATTGATAAATATAAATTA
Source organism: Trichonephila inaurata madagascariensis (assembly GCA_019973955.1). Taxonomy (NCBI): domain Eukaryota; kingdom Metazoa; phylum Arthropoda; class Arachnida; order Araneae; family Nephilidae; genus Trichonephila; species Trichonephila inaurata. The sequence goes on from BMAV01019548.1 coordinate 413,482, forward strand.
ACTTTAATTTAATTGTTTCTACAACATCTAAATAAAGCAAATCACATTTCTTTTCTTATGAGTGAAACACTTTTAGTGGACACAGTACGACTCAAATGACAACAATCGGGGATAAAATTATATTTATATATAATTTTTTTCATCCTAAATTATTTTTTTATATATGTTTCTGTAATATCAGAAAATTTGAACGCTCTAAGTATAAAAACCCAGATCTATGATAATTTTTAGGCTTGTTTTTATTCATATTCCAATGCAAATAGGAACTTTAAATTAATTTATCTCAGAAAGAAAAAAAATACCTAGTTTGTCTCATTTAAAATGCAAGGATTTTTTTTTCTATCGTGATAAATATTTCGATAATTTTCTAATTATTGTTGTTAATACATTTAACAAAAGTTGATATGTATTTTTGAACCAAAACAATACTTATATATTTTTAAAAAATATTTGAATTTAGAATTTATACAATTTTTAAGGAATTTTCAATAAGCATTCATGCAGAAACGTATTTTACGAATATCAGTCATGTTATCTCTAAAAAAATACCAAATTTTGTTATACATTGTTCAATGTACTTGTAAATCAAATTTCATGTGTGTACGTCAGTTACTGTAGAAAGAGTAGTATTTTAAATTTACTTTATAAATTTCTAAATTTTTCCTTAAAAAAATGAATCGTTAGCATTTTAGGATATTTTGATCACAAATATTCAAACGCATAGTATGCAAGAAAAAAAAATTTTTTAAAATCATTAAATCAAAGATTTTGTATAAATCTCACCATGTTGGTAACTACTCTAATAACGTAGCATATAAGATTACAACGTTTAGTACAAATTAAAAAAATTTTAACTTCTCTGCATAAATGGTAAATGTATATGCATACATACATATATATATATATATACACTAGCTGGTATACCCTCTCTTCGCACGGGTGAACTGAAAAATTCAACAACACAGATTAAAGGATAAAGAAGTTTTTAATGAGTTAATTTTACGTGAATTAAACAAAAAAAGATTTTTGCATATCTCAGTTGAACAAAAAAAAACACCTTTGTTAAATTTTAAGTATGTAGATTTAATAGCAGATAAAAAAGATTTTTTTTTTATAACTCCCCGTAACACTCTTGAGGGTCGATTTTTGAAAATACCTCCCTAAGCTGATCTCTGCTAATCAAAAGTAACACATTGTTAAAAGTTTTGTGTAATGAACGCTTAAAATTGTGTAAACAATTTATATATCTGAAAGTGTAATACATTAATATTACTTTATGTTGTATTTATTTTATGTTAAAATTGTAATATTCGCAAGCAACACCGTTTCTTAAATTATAATGGCGATTCAATGAAAAACACTGCGAAATGTTAACGATAGTTGGCAAATGTCTAGCTACTTTTATAACTCGAGCTTTATTAGAGCTTTGCAAGACCCGCCGTGTAGGGGAGTGAAGCACGTTAATACTTTATATACCACATAATGATTTACTGCAGTTTTTTCATACAATATTTTTTTTTTGGATCACTACATTGAAAATTAAGGGATATACATAAACAAAATACTCCACATTGGGAAATTTAATCCGTTAGAGCTAATAAATTAATTAAAGATATTCTACTGTAAAATTAATTATATACACCATTCACTTAAAATAAATTGCCAAATCGTTTTCTAAGGTCGTTAACATACAAAAACATAAAGCACTTAAATGTTGACATAAACTATTTATTCGGGACAAAAATAATAATCTTTGCAATGCGCTGAAGACGCAATATCTGCTACAAAACTATTTGCCTTCCCCGCTAAAATACTCATCATAGAACCCGTGCTGCCATAAACCTTGGAAGAGTGGATTTTAAAGAATATTCCTGCTAAGTATTGGTATGATATTCCTTCTAAGAGGGTGTGGTGTTGTAGTAAGGAGAAGGGAGTTCCAGCTCAGGTGTCGTCCACGTCAATCGACCATGGTTCAGAATTATGTGGTCCGTTGCCAAAAGCCCACGTGTAGCTGAACAGTGCGACGTTAATATTCACTCACTCACTCACTCCAAAAAATACAGTACAATAGTTATAATTATTTTTATACTTAAAAATGCAATATCTGCCTATTCAATTAAAATTATAGCGTTATAATTAACTACTAACACCAAACAAATTTTGAAAATTTGTCCAAATGATGTAATGTGAAAGAGGAAGTTTATTTACTTTAAGTACCAGAACCGATAAAAGCATTTATTTTGAAAAAAGATCAATTTCTTACACAATCACATGTGCATAATAAAATCATTAAAAAAAACATTCAAATAAAGAGAGATTTATAACAACCCCTCCCTTCAAAACCTAGTTTTATTCTGAAATAAAAAAAAAATTAGGGATTATGCTGCTCACAGGAATTAATTAGAAGCGAGCGCCTTGCGGAGCCAAAACAAAAAGTATTTCTTCACAAATAAAATATAGATATATGCTGTCGTGGGCTTTTTCGCAGCGCACGCCAGAATTGCTTGCAGATGGCAGAATTTTTTCCTACTTACTTGACAAATATCGTTATATTTTGGACACTTCACACAATATCTTTATAAATTATAGCCTATGTGTTATTCTGATGTATAAGCTATATTACTGTAAAGTTTCATTAAAATCCATTCAGTTGTTTTTGCGTGAAAAACGGACAAATATCCTCACAAACTTTCGCATTTATAATATATATCTATATCTATATCTATCAATCTATCTATCTATCTATCTATATATATATATATATATATATATATATATATATATATATATATTCACAGTTGAACCTGTTTTTGTGCGGTAGATAGGGACCGCACAAAAAATATTCAAACATTTCATAAATTCTTACATATAACAAACTAATTCGTGCAAATACCAAAAAAAAATTATGCGGTGGAAAGGGAACGCATAATAAAGGTCGCATTTATAACATATTCCAATTATTTAAGAAATTAGTGTAATAGTACTTCCATAACGAAATAAATAATTAAATGTTACACATGGAAACATTTTTAAAGCATATAGTTTCTCATCGTATATACGGATAAGTCTTTAAAATGCACATACATAATTCATCGCTACTCATCGTAATCCAAAGTCCTACAATGTGAATAAGTTCAAAACCACTTTTATCACTTGAAGGTGCAATTTCAATTGAGTTATTTTTTGGCAACATAAAGCAAGACATAAGTTTTTCTGACGAAGGATGGATGGTCAGTTGCTTGTAAATGTCACGTAAAACAGCTATACATGATTGAAGTCCTTTTTGGAATTTTATACTCCTTTCTTAACTGGTATCTATTTTAAGAAAATGCTCTTCCAATTTGTTGGAAAGCTGGAACCCTGCATATTTTTATCCGCTCTCAAAGAATCTGGCTTCTTGTCCGTCTTCATAATTTATCGAATTATTGATAATGTCACTGCCATTGAAAGTTTCGTCTTCAATCAAGCTCAAGCAGCTGGAGCATTAAGAGAAAGCAACTGAATGCGCATTGTCGGGAGACTGTTTATAACAAAGGAACAGAGCGTCTTAAAGTGTCTACATTTCAGTGGCGTGACGTATACCCCTCGCATAACGGAGGGGGGCAGGACTCTAGGGCACAAGAAATGACTTACGCTAAATACTTATTTAACCAATTTATAAAATATTAAAGCAAAACCTGACTTTAAGGAGGGGGGGTCCTAACATTCTCCGGTACACCACTGGTAAATAGGTAGAAAACATTAAAGTGGCACCAAAACCATTTAGTAATGTCGCGGGGGAGGGCAGGACTCTAGGAGCCGAAGGCTTGACAATGATTGAAGACAACTTATTTTGGAAACTGTTGTAAAAGGACATATATACTGATCTTATATTTGTTTTTATAAATAATAACTCAGGCATTAGAAAAAATGATTGAAGACAATTTATTTTGGAAACTGTTGTAAAAGGACATATATACTGATCTTATATTTGTGTTTATAAACAATAACTCAATCATTAGAAAGCAAATTACGGGACTTGGATGATCTTTAATTTTAAGACTGCTATAAAACATTGAATATATATTATCACTTTAATGAATTCAGATCATGTGTGTATTGAAGGGTACAAGGAATTTAAACTTCAAGTTTCAAAATGAGATTAAATATGAAGATCTTAGAAATTATACACAGAAAATTTATTGTGGCAATTTGGAATATACGTCGTACGTGTGCACGTTGATGAAGATTCTGCCAATTTTGCATTTATATGAAAATATTATGATAATAAATTGCTTAATGAACATATTTTAAATAAAAATTCATTTTAGATATGTTAGCATAGTAATGAAGAAGCTAATAATTGACATTTCTATCCAAGGTAAAAACTTAGTATTCAATTTATAAATATGAAATATTCTTACAGATTTTTTCTAATTTTTCAATGTTGTTGGACATTACATATTTTTAATCACCTTCGACCAACAACTACTTTTATTCTATACCCAATACTACTAAACCACACCATTTTGCTTTTAACTCAGAATTCTAACCTCCTCACCGTCTCACTTATACCTAATATATTACCATTTTGCTAGGAATACAAGCGTATTACACAGCTGCTAAAATATAACTGTGATCTATGACATCCTTGTAAAAGTGTAATATTATTTTCCGAGTAATTAACATTTACACTTTGTTTAGTGCATGACAGCTTTACATTCATTTTACGATTTTCATTTCATTGAAATCATCTGCAAGTGTACTTTTTTATGCGTTTCAATAACGTTTTGATATTTTTTAAAACCCGACCATTAGTTAACTTCTCATTTATTTGTTTGAACTTTTGCTTTTTATATTCCTTTTTTTCGTGCATTTCCATATTTGCCTAACGAGTCACAAATGGAAAAAGTGTGTACCATCAAACTAGTTTAAGGCTACATATTTGATTCTAAGCCATAAATTGCTTTTCCTCATACTAAGCGTCAATCTTATTACTTGCTTTATTGTACTTTTCTTTTTACTCTCACGTAATTATTGTGTTGTTTTGTTGTAGTTTTAAATATTTCTTCAAGCTTTTCTTACCGTTGGTGTGATGTGGAAGTCAGGAGAGGGGGCTGTCAGTTCAGGTGTCGTCCTCATCACTTGACCATGGCCACCTCACGAGGTCCATCACCAATAGTCCTCCTGTAGATTTACAGTGCGACGTAAAAGTAACTCTCACTCGTTTTTCTCCATACATGGTATTAAAACGATAGAAGAAGCGACCTTAAATTTATGAATGCATTGAAAAAAAAGTAATTTATCAGAAATAAATCTAGTTTAATGATAATATGAATTACCTTTCATTGGATATTACACTAGAAAATATTTTTAAAATAATTATAATTAATTCTACATCAACGTTCATGGATCAGGTTGAATTACAAAAATTTTTATAACATATGCATGGGAAAGTAAGGAAAATAACAACTGTAAAAAATCTAATCAAACAATTTTATTATTTGAGTAATAACAAAAGGTACTAACCAATCTTAAATACTACAGCAGTTTTATGTTGCTAAAAGAGGAGAAAAAAAAATTAATGTGTTATCTTATTTTTTAAAAAAAAACAAAACATTTTGCTTCCAACGAATTAAGAAAAACTTATCAAAGAACTTACTAAATTGAAGGAGGGTCCGGCACGTCCATAGGAGCCCATGTTAAATTGCGTAAGTCAGTGTTTCTCAAACTGTGGGGCGCGCCCCTGAAATACGATAACCCTTCAAAGGGGGCGCGAGCATATCGAATAAAAAGGTTAAAAAATTTACTGGAATGAAAAAAAAAAAATACTTTCTGATATAATAAAAAAATACGGATTTACATTGATATGATTTATATATATCATCTGGTGAAAAAAGGTCATCAAAAATAAAAGATTCTACTTTGAACACTCATTAGCTATCTTTTTATCCTATAGCTAAATAAAAAATATTTTGTTTGCTTTGCTGTAATCCTACGATGAGAGATTTTTATTACGTTTCTTCTAACTTAAAATATTACTTTTGCTGGCTTTTTGAACTTACTGTTTGAGTTTACCTGCATCCCTTTCTTTTAGGAAAGTTGTAAATTATATAATTCTGTTGCGCTTTTTCACAATGTGAAAGAGTTTTTTGATACATGGATAGGCATATTGAGCACTTTAAAGGATTAATTGGCCAAGATTTATTTTTTATGAGTATACTGAAACATATTATACAAAAATCGTTAATTCTGGGAAAACTGTTTATTTGTTACCAATGACCTTGAGAGAATCCTCTAATATGACAGTCTTAATGGGGCTATAAAATGAATTGATAACATATCTCCTTTTTGGGAGTGGCAAACGTTTTTAGAATCTTAAGGTACTTGTTTAGACCGAGTTCCCGGCGACCACTATTTTTCAAAAATATTTTCTTGAACATGCTGCATTTTCCCCTATAAATAACTTAGTGGTTTTAATTGTGATGTTGTACGACTGATTATGGTTTAAAAATGTAAATAGGCAGAATATAAAAAATTTTGCATCTGTGATCTCTCTGAAAAAGGGGTGAAGCTGATCAAACAAGGGGGAAAAACTTACTGAAATAATGCATATTAATCATGTTAGCAAAGTAAATTTGAAAAAGCAATAAACATGAAACGGGGGAAAAATTTTTAATAGCCGC
>BMAV01019552.1:0-107415 GCA_019973955.1 Trichonephila inaurata madagascariensis
TTAAAAAATTCGTCTGGTCCATGAGGCGCAGAAGGCATTCGAAGCGGTCAAGGCGGCCGTTTTAAAATTGCCGAACTTTCAAAAGCCCTTCGAGTTATTTACAGATGCCAGTTCAATTGGTTTGGGAGCAGTGCTTAATCATGAACACAGACCCGTTATATTTGCTCTCACGTACTCTGAACAACGCAGAGAGGAATTATACGGTAACCGAAAGAGAATGTCTGGCAGTAGTATGGACGTTGAACAAATTCCGAACATATTTAGAAGCCATGCCAATTAAAGTTATTACAGATTACGCTGTCTTAACACGTCTAACGCATGGAAAAAATTTGTCGAGTAGGATGATCAGATGGGCACTCAAATTAGCGGAATTTAATATAGAATGGGAACATAGACCGGGAACTCAAAATGCGGTGGCGGATATACTATCAAGGAACCCTGTGGAAAGTATAATAGGAGAAAAAGTTAATCGGAATCTTCTAGAAAGTAGTAGATCTCTCCACTAGTGTCACGTTCAATGACACGAGCTGTTATATTTCTGGAAGTTTCTGTCGCGCCTATAAAGGAGAAGCTCGCCGGGACGGCGAGAAGTCTGGATTAAACCAGCGAGTAGTGAGGATTGTTTTGATTAGCTCGCGGCTGTGCTTGTGAATAATCTTTACTTACGTGTATTTTTAAACACTGTTATTGTGTTTGATTGCTGTTGAAGGTGTGAAGAGCTTTGGATATTTACTCTGTGAATATCGCTGCTGAATCCTGTATTTAAAGGATTGGATTTTTGATAATAAATTCGCATCGCTCTTAAAAAAACTGTTTATTTTCTTTGTGATTGTTTTGCATAAAATCCCCGAACCCTCGGATCTACGTAACAATATATATGTATGTATATATATATATATATATATATATATATATATATATATATATATGTAATAGATTGAAGTAGTGTTGGCCGGTGTAGAGTAAGTATCAATGTTGATTTAGTAATGACGTCTTCAGAATAGCTTTACATTTTTTATTATGAGCACAATTACGTTACGTTAACCTTGCATAGACAGCGGCGTTTTGGAGGACACAACACAAAGACAAAAAAAGCAGCAAGTATTTACAATCTTACGTGATGGCGGCAAGCAGTGAAAGAGAGCGCGATTACGTTGAATAGGCGTTTTTCTTTGGGCATCTGATTGGCTAAAATGCGCGGGTTACGGAAATCGGTTTAGCCGATTACGATTAAGATTACAACGTTTATTTTTAAACCTAAGAATTAAAAAAAGATTATTTATAGATCATTAAAGAGTTAATTAAAAGTAAATTAGAGGGAATTATTACATATATATATATATATATATATAATTTTAAGTCTTACAAAATACAAAATAATTCCAAATTAAGGTCATAATTATTTGTTATTATTTCAAAGGAGTAAAATGTAAAAGAAGGAATTGCCCATTCCAGCACTCCAATTTCCTCAAAAAGGTTAATTCATGCAAAATACTCAGAATTTCTCACACAGCTATGAACATTTCACAAAAATGTATTTAGTAAGTGAAAAATATTTCTCGACATGAATGGTTACAAAAACAAAATATAAAAACGAATTAAATCCGTAATATGAAATGCTACTGCAGATAACTTCATAATTTTTCATATACGCCAACAGTTTGTGTAAAAAATTGTGAACACATATCAGTTACTAAATGTAACACATGCGTTGGTGACAATTGGATCAAAAATTAATATTATCAATGAGTAAATAACATTAACTTTACATCATGAAATTTTTTAATAAAAAATAAAATACTTTTTTAAAATTGTCTTTACATATAATATCAAAAATATGTTTATCTATATCAGTAGCGCACACAAAAATTTTTCAAGGGTCCATGGTCGAAAGTCCACCATTTTGGTATCACGCTCTAATACGCCGCCCAACATATTCTTTTGATTTTGTAGATTTTTGGGAAAAAAAACAATATAAAATTAATTATTGAATAAATAATTAGCATTAATTAGTAAAATTAATCACTAATAACAAATACTTAATTAAATTTTACGTACTATATACTTAGAATTAGAATCAATCGGAAAAAAAATCAAGGGCTTTGGGGGGGGACTCAGGACTGCCCCTCCTTGTGTGCGCCACTGATCTGTTATGATATTGGTCACACATTTTTCCATTGAAAATTGTCATTTAAAGCATTTCATCACAAATACATGTACAATCTCAGTTCTTTCTATATTTTCTTTTTTACATTTATTGTAATGTGAATTTTGAAATTCATTAAAATACAACACAATTTTTTTTCACTGTCCTCTATTAAATTAATTATATCCATTGAATTAGTTTAAAAATTAATTTCTCTTAGTAACAAAATCATTCTTTCTACTTCCCAATCGGGCTTATTAATCGTTCTGCCTGGCATTAGGGGCATAGCTACTGCCGTATCAATGATATGGGGTCCCCAAGTTTCAGAGGCCTCAACAATATGTGTAAGCAAAATATGGACTTATTTTGTCCTACGCTTATAATCGGCTACACTAAAAATAACATTACAAGAATACAAACGCAGATCATGTATAATAAATACAAATTGCTTGTGCCTAATTTTACCGAAATGTTAATAATGCAGATTAGGAAACAAAAAGGAAGCTTAATTTGGAAATTAATTCGATGAATATAATAATTTAAGAAGACAGTGAAATTTGTGTAGTCCTGAGTGGGCCCTGTATAAAAGTTCCTTGGGAGCCCTTCCTAGGGCCTACTCTGCGATTTTTCCTTAAACGTTTTGGGACCCTCAAAGCTTGAGGCTCCATATCATTAATACGGCGGTAACTATGCCCTGATTGGATATGTAAAACAAGAGATGGAATACTGTTAAAAAAGGACTGACAAAATTGTGCTCTAGTGAATATTTTCTAAGAAAAATTACATTTCCTTTTTTAAAGATTCAAATCAAAGCTGATTGTTTCCAAGATAAGCATTCTTCTATGGCAATTTCAAATACAGTTTGAATCTAAGAGATATGAACAGAAAAAATTTATTACAATTTCGCATATTTCTATCAAACAATTAGGTTGTGTAAAGATAAATTAAAAAAAAACATCCTTTGAAATTAAAAAAAATACTTTTGCTAAATTTTAGCTGAAGATCTACCAAATTCTTCGTCAAAAAATTAAAATCCACGAGCACGGCTTTAAAACGACGACTCTCCGCACCCGATTTGGTACGGCAGTAATAAACTGGAAACCAGAAACATTTAGAAAACTCTCTTTCATCCATTTCTTACCCCCCCTCCCTCTCCGAAGCATAACAATCTCCCTTCCCTTCGAGACGTTTTTTTCTGCTCGATCAGGTTTTCAAACAGCGCATGTGTTCTCGTGCCAAAAAAAACTGTCAATCATTTTTAAACCACACCCCGTTGCTATAGTAACGGTAGGTTACTAGATAATAAGCATTATCACTTTGACGTCATCCTAGTTGCAAACAACGCCATCTGTTGGATAAAGGAAGTTTTTGAAAAATGGACGTCGACCTTAACTGATGGTGGAGATTACAAGTGTTTATTTAATTTATAGTAACTACACCCAAAACTAAAACAAAACGTCTTCTGTGGCTCTTCACCAAATATTTATTGCCCCTATCCCCTTTTGAATAGCTGACAACAAACTTCGTATAGGTGAAAGAAATGTCCATTGGGATCCCACTCCAAGATGGGGAGAAAGATATTAGTGAAAGATGTGCAAAAATATCAAATTTCATTTTTTAAGATATATTCCTGCCTCGACCTTTCAAGTTTCAACATAAAAGAAAAAGTGACATTAAACATACAGAGTACAAAATAAAGAAAATAAAATAGAATAAATAAAATACACACAATTCACACCCAATAATATCTCAGAAAATATATAAAATATATCTAATTTTCTGTAACAACAATATATATTTATTTCAAATTCGTTTCAAATGCCGCCCTTAAAATCTGCCACCCCGGGCAGGGGTCCGGATTGTTCTGCCCTAGAGCCGCCCCTGGTATCACAACTTGTACCATTGGTTCTCTATTCCTGGTCTAGACGATTATTTCTTAGAACTCTGTTTACTCTAGTTTTTGCATTTTTGAAAAAAGAACAGGAAAGTAGAAAACATGGATTTTGGAGGAAGTGGAATTATTATAGCTTATCAAGAGAAAATTAATTTCGCTATCGTTACTCATTCGCTAAATCGTTATTAATTTCTCAAATTCTCTACATCAGGAGTAAATTGTAGAGTATTTGGAGAATAATAACATTTTTTTTTTCTCAATTGGTAGTTGGCGGGTGATATTTCGTTATATGCAGCAAAGAGAGATTTTGAGACTTTTGTAGCATATGTCGACAGATTTATAAGTTGCAAATCCAAAATGAAGAAAATTATTTCAAAATATGTAGCCAAGTGCCACAAGTCATTAAAACATGTAATGAATTTAAGCCTTCGTTGGGATTACTGGAATTATTGCTACAACTCATGCACTTAAAAACTGTTTTTGATAAAAGCATACTCGCTTTATCAGGTTTATCATTGATTTCGTTTCTGATATCTTTTAGTATTTTTCTACTCAGATAAGACAGCCTCATTAGAGAACCGATTCGGATTTCTGGTCTTCTGAATTAAAGAAAGTCTAAATTGAAATAATCTAAGAATGAGCGAAAGAATACAGCTAAGCACGCTTTTAGTAAAAGGAACATGTATTTTGAAATAAAAGATTGGTAAATAAATGCATAGGAGAGAATTCATATCCATATATTATTTACATGTTCATAATTCAATTCGAATAACTATTTATCAAAAAAAAAAAAAGTTTTCATTTGCGTTTATTCATCATTAAAATTTTCAAATGCTTGTCCGAATTAAGAAATATCCTGTTTAATAAGGATTTACTGGTCGCTGATGATGTTGTAAGGAGCACTTCAGGTTATACCTTTTCTATTATATATTATAACAAAAATAGAAATGTCAATATAATATTATAATACTGTGTAAATAAATTTTAAATTAAAAATTTCATTCGATTCCAATTTTAAATATTTCCGATTTATAGTCTCAGATTTGTTTTTCAGCGAAATAAGTAGCAGGGATTAGTTCTAACGGACTAAGGTAGCACTAAACGACCCACTGCTGTTCGCTAGAAGTGCGTAACTGTAAACATGGCCGGAATATGTGTTAGTTCTTCTCGGCTTTTACCAAAAAATTTTAGAACAATTTCAATATCAAATTTATCAAGAATAAATTATAAGGTATATATATGTATTGCTGGGTGTTCATAATTGAATGAAGTGATGAATAAGTCGGGTGAATTTAAGATAAAAATGTTTTGAAGAAACACGCTAAAAACTTGTATGTTTTTTAAACCGAGCTTAATGTTTTTGAAGTTACAAAATCTCTTTTCGTTCTTAAAAATTGAAAAATTATTGTTTTCAAAAATTGAAATAGCTTTGATGAATAAATTTACATTTACACTATATATGTTGACTTTGATGTGTTGATTCCCAAGGGCAATCGTGTTTTCATAAAATCTTAAGGAAATCAATTATATTAGGTCCCCTCCCCTCCCGAATAATAGAACAAAATTTAGAATTTAAAAAGACACTAACAAATTTTCCTATCTGGTACGCATTATATTATTTTACAATTTTATTTTCTATTTTTGATAATCAGAAATCCAAATACATTTGACATCAGACAAGTATTTCTTTAATTTCATCCTATCCGATTTTATTTTTTTTCTGAATCTTCAGGTTCATAAATTCAACTTATTACTTATAAATGTATCCATACCCTTTTTTTTGGATATACAAATAATTTTTAGTGTAAATATTGTAGTCTTATGATTCAGTTTGCTTATAAGTGCAACTGGTTTTTTTTTCTTGTATCTAAATATACAAATTTAATGTTTTAAATAAACTTTTCAGTGTATAGTGTAATTTTTTTTGAAAATATATGTTTTTTATTTTTTTTTGTTAAGTTATATTGTACTGAGTTTTTTATATTCTTATATGAATAGTGTGCTTTATTTATGCAGTTTTGGTCTTTAATTTTAAAAGAAAATGCTTATTTCTTTCCCAGAACTTAGTAATTTAGTATGTATTTGTATTTAAAGTAGTAATAGTATTTAAGTGTGTTTTGCAGAATATTTCCAAGAAGCTGAAATTTTATGAATAATAGGTACTTATGTATTATCGTAACAATTGCCAACTCTATTAATAATCGGTGTTACTAACTCACCAAGTTGGCAACCCTTATTTCCTATGTGTTTTACGCGCTGAACTACCAACTAGGTGCTTTGTTTAATTAAGTTGCTATAATTAAGTACCGAATAATATTTGTGAGAACTCCTATTTCTAACTTTAAATTTAAATTAGTTTATGGAACATATTTACTTTAATTTCATTATAAGATGCAATCATATTCATAAGGTGACATGCTATCGTATTTAATTTGAGACAAGATGTTATCAGAAATGTAATTTTTAAGATCCGTCAAAACTTTTTTTGATTGAAAATCCTTTATTTTTACACTTTGTAAAATATCTATTATGATGTGTATTTGATTAATTTTCAATTACACTTTTTTTTTTTCAGAACAAGTCTCAATGGGTTCGTCACTATACAGTTGGTAAGTAATATTCAGTTCACACACAGTGATTAAAGTGGTAATTGTTTTGAGAAAAAAATTGAACTACTTATCTAAAAAAAAGTACATGAATCTCTCTATCTGTATTTCAAAAGAGATGATAGTAACTAAATTTTTTTAGTAATTTTACTTCTAAATATACAAGCTAGTAAAAATGATTAGTTTAGCCAGAAAGAATTGCGATTTTAATTCTAGATACAACTGTACTAAAATTAATTCTTGTCGGAATCTATTTGAAATGAAGAATGCTGTTTCATTTTTTAGTGAATACAGATTTTAAAGCTAAAATATAAAAGATGTTTTTTTTGTTGTAAAAATTTCTAATATTTTTTTTTATAGTTGGTAATAGAATACCAAAATAAAGTTTTATTATAAATAATTGGTAATAGCACATTAAAAGCTCTTGTCACTTATTAAATGAAAATTTATAAGTGACAAGAAAATTTATTAAATAAACATTTACACATTTTTTTTAAATGTATGAAAAATTAGGTGCTTATAAAGTATATACCATTGTCTAATTTCATCAAATCAAAAGTCATTGTCAAATGCCATGATATGCTGCTAATAGTAGAAAATCATTCCTGCACTTTTTCAAGTGTTTAATAAAAATAGCTGTAGCAGTATTTGGCATCATCTTTTGATTTAGCAAAATTGATTGATGGTATAATAAGCACCCAAAATTAATTACTCTTTTTAAAATTTACTTATTTTTATGTCAATTTTTTTGTACTGTACATTTTATATTTGCGTATTTTTTGTCTAATGGGGCTGCGTATTAGTAGTTTTTACCCTTGCAGACCTAGTTCATTCCCCAGGAGCTTGTATAACTTTTTATTTTGGCACCATATAGGCAATACCAATTTCTGCAAGTAATTTTGATGCCCAGTTTCCTCCTCAGAGGGAGGCACCTTAGCTCTGATGATGCAAAACTGAACTTAGGAATTTAATTTTTCTTAGGCCACCTAAGCCAAACGGGCACTCCAAGGTATTTTTTTTTACATGCTGCATAATCATACGACATGGCCAGTGTCAATTTTCTGCATCATGAAAATCCACCGACTTGGGCCGGGTCGAACCTGCAACCCTGGGCGCAGAAGGCCTGCGACAAACCAACTACGCCACCCAGTCGACTATTTGCATACTGTTATACACTTTATACATTGTTATATTTGTATGTTAAAAGTACTCTCTTGTAAATAATGACAGTCAATATTTAAATATGTACATGTAAAAGTACACAATTCTAATTATCTTCATTTGTATTTTTTTATATCTATTTATGAATCAATGTATATTACCTCTAAAGTGTGAAATCCATTATTTCATAGAATTTGGTATTTCATGAAATAACTAGACAAGTCAGTTAAAGCATATAAAATTATTGAATTCTATGATTTAGCTAGGTATTCTACAAAATAATGATTACTTGATTGTTAAAGTATGAAATTCGGCACTTGCAAGTTCTTTGAACTGGTTCTTGTTGCTTTTAGTCAATTTTGAACCTCAATTCAAAGTGTCATCACAGCAATCCTTGCTCTAATAAATACTGAAAAGTAAAATAAAGGTATTTCATAAAATTTCAATTGATATTCCCTTACAATTTTGTTTGAAAAAGTTTACACAATGTTTTTATGAAGCAACAGTTTTTCTTTCTAGCTTTCTTTTGATAATATTTAAATATAACTACTTCTGCAACATATACTTTTTTTAACACCCTTTTATAAGCTTTATTTGTAAGTAACAGAATCTTTGAACTCAATTTTTACCCACTTTAAAAGGTTAAATTAATTCGAAATTTTGCTTTATTGTTGATGACCACACAATGACAATACAACAACTTAATAATTTTGTTCCATTGTCCTGATCAGGATTAACAATTTCCCATTTTCAGATCCCGCATATGGTGACTAATTTCAGATCCCATTTTCAGATTTGGGGACTGAAAGATTAAGTTACAACTTAGTTCGATTAACTATAAAAGGGTGTTTTTTAGTTTTTTTAAACTATAACTTTTTCCTTTCTGTTTAACTGATGTTAGCAATGTGAGCAATAATAAATTATATCACCTACTTTTCCTTATTTTTTATCAATTAATCATCTGCTGTAGAAGTTAAATGTATTTTTCAAGAGATTTTAGCCATTTATAATCAATTAATTTATAAAAAATAACTTTAAAATTATTTTTCACTTTAACAATCTATCATTAGTTATTTCATAGAATAACTAAGTATGAAATTTTTCATCTTTTTATATGCTTTATCTGACTTGTCTACTTATTTCATGAAATAACTGAATTATACACTTTAACCATAACATATATACAAGAGAAAGATGACTTATTCACATGCTTAGTGCAAGATTTTCAGAACTGTTAGACATGCAGACTTAATATTTTGCAGGCATGTTTCTTTTGTTGAGTAGAGATATGAAAAAAAATGGGTGGTTTGAAAAATCAGCTTTTAAGAAGGGGGCTAAAGAAGCCTAAAAGATTTTTGTTATCTATATATGAAGAAGAAAAGTGATTCAGTCTTAGCTGGAGGTCTCCAAAATTATTGGACATAGGGACTTAAATTTTTGCAGGCATGTTTCTTTTGCTGAATGTAAAGAACCTACAAACTCAACAAACTTTTTGAACCTACAAACTCAAAATTTGGCATCTGTGTTTCTTTTGTAGAGTGGAGATCCGTTAAGGAATGGTTTTAAGGAAATCAATTCCTTTGGGTGTTATAAAATTAGATAAATAATTTAGATTTTTATAGATAAAATAATTTCGGTTTTTGAACTATTAGACCCATGGACTTGAAATTTAGCTGCCATGTCTCTTTTATTGAGTAGAGATCTGATAATAAGGGGTTTTGGGGAAATCAGTTTTCAAGGGGGTTCAGGGTGTCATTGATAAAAAAAAAAGCAAGACTTTTTTGAAGTATTTAATTCACAAACTTTAAAATTTTGCAATTATTTCTTTTTTTGAGTTAAGGTTCAAAGGTACACTTGTATATCATGGATTTGTAGAGGTTATTGCCTTGTAAAAGTGATAAAAAAAAAGGAATGGGTAACTTCTATTTTCATTCCTTAAACTCAAACTCAGTGGTTCAACAACCCATGAGGGCCAAGGCCTACTGTGCCCATCCCAGTATACATGACCATTGGACTCTGAGGTGTTAGAGCACATGTCCTGATCTGGTGGTCAGTCTGAAGCGAGACCCCTAATATTTAAGTCCCCAAGCAAGTTTGGTACTCATTTATCGACCCACTGCATTAGGGATGAAAGGCTGAGTTTTCATGCCTTAACAAGTAATAAATTTTTTACCTTTAATGAAAAAATATTATTTATGTATATACGTACTCCTTTTAATTATATTAGATATTCATTGATGTTGCTTTTCACATTTCTGTGAATGCTAAAAACAAGGAATTGTAAAAATGAATAAAAT
Organism: Trichonephila inaurata madagascariensis; assembly: GCA_019973955.1. NCBI lineage: Eukaryota > Metazoa > Arthropoda > Arachnida > Araneae > Nephilidae > Trichonephila > Trichonephila inaurata. Next base: position 10,105 of record BMAV01019552.1, read on the forward strand.
TTCTTTTAATTGTGTGGCAAGTATTTAATTTTATATACAAAAAAATTTATTTTTTTTTTATCCCCATAGTTTCCAGTGCTGCAGTTTCAAATATTTCCATTTTACAAAATAAGTAAGTCTTTTTTTCTCCTTTAAAAAATGAACTTTTATTAGTTATTACTTTAGTGTTTAATGGTGTTGATGGATTTTTTTTTCATCTTATCATTTCTTTTATTTTAATATTACTTTAAAACATTTATGATTATAAATATATGAAGTTTTACTTGAGATTAAATAAATGTAAGAAGAAAATTTTAAATGGAACATTAGATAAAAATTATTACAAATGTTTAATGATTTTACAAAATCACATTTATATTGTTGAGATGGAAGTATCAAAAATCACATAGCATCCATTGAAAGATTATGCAAACTGAGAATTCAGCATTTATTTCTTATCAGAAATAGATAAACATCCTGGTAAAACTTTCAAATTAAATTGAAGAAAGTTTTCTCAACAATAGTGAATTGATTTTCTTTAAATAATAGCTTCAGAATAGGATCATATTTTGAAGCTGTATACACTGCCATTAAAATTGTAACACTATGAAAGACAAATGATACTTATGTGAAATTCACTTGAAGTCAAGATGCTGTGATATACAAATAATTAGCATTTAAATGCAATCAAAGCAAAGCAGGAGAGAAAAACGTCATCTTATGCTCTGTGTAAAATGAAAGTTACAAAGCAGGTTTCTCATTTAGAAGTGGCATTTAAATGTTGGTCGTTTGAGAGAATACTGGGTTATGCCTTGTATAAACAGGAGAAACACCAGTATATTGATAGTAGTAGAATCGTGATCTATCAAGAGTATGGTTTATCGTTCTGCGATATTGCTACTCACATTGGTTGGAAGTCCAATAACTACCATGCAAATATGAAATAATTGGGTTCAGAAAGGTCATACTGAATGTCATGTGGGATTTTAACAGCCTTTTGCCACTAATGCTGGGGAGGACAGACATGTTGTCTGGTAGGCTTTGCTGGATTGTACAGCCACATTATGGTTATTGAGCCCAGAAAGCTTGTTTATAGTAGAAGTATTTGTATTTCAATGTAACGATGTCTTGAGCAGAAATGACTGTCTGCAAGGAAACCATTATTGTGGCTTCCCTTAAATTTCTGCACGTAGGTGTGCAGGGGACAATAATGTGCTCAATGACAAAACTCAACATAAAACTGATGCCAGAAGTCTTGGTTTTGAACACAGCAGTATGATGTATGGATCTGTGTCTGAATGTACTGAAGAGAATGCTTGTGGTCTACTAGCATTTGACATCACCATACAAGACCCTATATCTAACAGCTGTTGATTACATGCTGCAAACACTTCATATTCATGCAATTGAAATCTGAACTGCCAGCAATGTTTCTCAGATCTTGAGACTGGTGGCTGTGCCCTATCTTTGAGGCCACAAAATCATCTTTTAATGAGAGAAGAAGAAACTGCTTGTTGTTTTTCATCTCCAGATCTACATTGACACAGAAGGTGTTTGACTGTTCTCCAAATCTCTCAACTGCCCTGCACTTACTCCAAATCTCTGGTCATGGGTTTTTCAGAAACTGGATCATCACTATTCTTCAGTTACTATGATGTAAGTACCTTGATGCATATCCAGTTTAGAGCCATTTTAACTGCTTGAGGGGGCAGTTATATGTACTAATTTTAGAGTCTGTATACCCCTAAAAGAATTCAAATTTAATAATTTCTTTTTCTGCTATACTGTATGTGTACAATAAGCGAAACTATGTTATTTGCTTTCCTTCCTGGTGTTGCAATTTTAATGGCTGGCAGTGTATTTGTGAGGTGCTTAAGTACAATGCCACTCAATATATGTAGTATGATGCAATTAGTTTTGAACAATGTATAGTTGAATGTATGCAAGAATAATTCTAAATGCACAAAGAGAGAAGGTTTGGGCAAACACAGGGTCTTACACAGAGTTACATTTCTGCACCCGAGTTCAGGGGAATAATTCTACATGTACATGCACACATCTCCACCAAAAAGTTGATTTGTAATATTTAATTAACCCTTTTGGGACAAAAAACACAAACGTGTGCATACCGCCAGGGCTGGAGGTTTCTGTCGCAAGTATCGCTCACAGGCAGGAGGGTTTTTTGTAGCTAAGCCTAACTCCAGGAAAATATCGAAACTTGAATATGTTATTTAATATAGTTCTGTAGAATACACAATAAACATATGCTTTCTATATTTTGTATTTACATACCCCACATTCACTTAAGTAACTTTCTGCTCAGATACAATTTTTTTAACATTTTTTTTTCATTATTTATTTATCATTAATGACTCTCAATACTATATATTTGAAATCTAAAAATGTTACTTAAAATTCTGTTTTAGTATGAAAAATTTAAAAACAAGGATATACACAAGATGTTTCATATAATGTACATTATTTATTTATATAAGTTATTTCTTGTTTAAATATATTTTTTTACATCTTTTTATTCATTATTTATGTACCATATTTAAGTACTTTTTTACATAATACATTCAAAGCTAAAATTGTATTTAGAATTCTTTTTTTAAGTTCAGTTAAACACTTTCTACGCTTCGACATTATGACAAAAAAAGAGAAGTTTCGTCTACAAGATCTAAGTATATAATAAAAACTAGACTACAAAATGCAACCCAATCCTCTGGAGAAAATAAAAAGTAAGAAAAAAAAGAGACAAATTTTGTCTTCCAGATCTAATTATCTGTTAAAAACTAGACTTCAAACCCAAATCAAATGCTTTAGTGAAAATAAATTTCTGATCTTCACTGTAAATGTATACCACATGCATATTTCAAGAGCAGTTGTAAAGCACTTAATTCTAAAACATTCCCTTCGCCTTATGTGTATAAAACAAAACCACGTGTATGTTAGTAATATTTCTCACATTTCGAGTAGACGGTCAGATCTGCCTGTATCTCAAATCTTATAGACATAGAATGCCATCTATTGACAAAAAACAGCTTACAAAACGTCCCACGTGCCTGGCTCACCGGTGAGTCATTTGGCCTATGGAGAAGAAACGCGCTGTCCCATTTTGGAGTCATTTGGCCTCTGGCGGTGTTTTGCGCTGTCTCACATTTGGGATGTTAGTCCCGAAAGAGTTATTCCCTAGACAGAGGATTGACTTGCTTCTAAATGAGTTCAGGAATGAGTGTATTTCAAATAAGCATAACATAAAACTAATCAGTTGAAAGTAAAAATTTTATTATAATTGTTTGATTTATTATTCCTTCCTTACTATATCATTAGTAATAAATTCTCAATCCTATATCCCTGCCTTAGTAGCATTTATTGTTTATTTTCTGCCTTTTTTTTTATTACTGGCACTTTTTACAATTTTCTACTTTGATAAAAAAAAAACACCTACTTTTATTTGCTATGACTTTATCCACCTGCTTGGTGATTTTGATGGAACTACATGAAGTCTTGTGTTGTGATTTCATTTTTGATAAAGAATAGAAGAGTGATCATGAGTATTGTGTTCAATAAGATTAGTCCTAGATTTAGCTTTATATTGAAAAATTAAGATACTTATAGAATTAGATGTCACATTATTATGTAATCTAATTAGGAAAAATGGATAAAATATTTGTTCAAATCGCAAATTATTATTTTATAAATAATAGTATTTTTTTTTATTACAGACACACTTCATTGTGGGTTTCAAAAAGAATTTCAGATTCCTCTTATTTTCACACAAGTCGTTACTTAAGTATGTCTTAAAGAGGTTTATAGAATTCATTACATCTCTTTTTGGTTTTATTCTTTAATATTTAAGAAAATTGTAATTATTTAATATTATCAATTCTTTATTAATTGTGTTCTTAGGAAATGAAGTTAGAGAAATAAAAGTACCCCAATTGGCTGAATCTCTTAGTGAGGGTGATATTCGATGGGATAAAGGTAAGAAAAATCATTGTTATATTGTTGCTATAATTAAAATCTTTCATATTTGTGTATATTGCAACCATTTTGGAAGTCATCAGAGTTATAGAGTTATTATTGCTGATATTATGATATTATTGCTTTATGATAACCATGCACCTGATTTCTGGATAGGTTATAGCAAACAGCAGCACTTTCATTGCATTGGATGCCCTGCATCTCAATACATATTTCTTTTGCTTATTTTCCAATGTTATGTGCATTTCTAAAAATGATGTGGAATTTTTTTGAAGCAAACTTGTGAAGCCTGAAAATATAGTCTATTGTGACTGCTAGTTTACTAGTAATAAGCAGCCTTTTTGAGCATAAAATTATTAATCGTATTTATAACTTTTTAATCTGAAATCTAACATACAAATGTGTCAAAAGGAGGTGTTCAATGAAATGAAACAGTAAAAAACAGTAGAAATGCATATTGAAGCATTTCTAACCAAAATTGTGTCAAAATCAAGAAAATAATAGATACAGTTGCGTCAAATCTATTCTTAAGTGTATGGAATATCCACCTGAGGAAAAAATGCAAAAGTTAACTGAAATTTTATTTAAGTATTTAAAATATGCATGTATAAATATGAATTCCTGTATTAAATGTTTTGCTTTGTAAATTGTCATTTATGAAAGTCACTAAACTTGCCAACGTGGTCGCAATAATATACAAGCATCAATTTGTTTCTCCATTTTTAACTTCTCAAATATTTAAAAATAAAATATCATGAAGTACATTCTTGACTAGATTTATCACATCTTGTCTAGATTTCAAGGGGAGGGCACAACAAAGGAAATTCATTTGGGGACAAGACTTTGTGTAATAGTAGTACTCCTTTAGGGTGTTCAACCCTCAATGTAATAGCACTGAATGTACAGTCAATTTAGAGAAAACAGCCTTTGAAATTCGTACTTATTTTTTATACAATTAAGTTTTAATCCGGCTGCCCATCCAGTATTGTGGTTAGTGGCGCTGGCTGCTGTGCCGTAGGGCCTGAATTCGAATCCCGGAGAAGGCACGGATGTTTGTTCATGTATAGTGCCTTCATGGAATGGGGGTACTCTAAATAGCCATTGAGCCGCAAGTCCTCTTGTGAGGTTGGTGGAAGGGGCAGAGAGATGGTAGACCTCTGACCACCCCAGGGTCAAAATCATACTGTCATCTTCATGGGGCTTAAAGCTAAGGTTAACGACAGGAATAAAAAACTAGTCCTTAGCAGTGATGAATTTCATAGACCTTGATCTGATGTTAATGTTGATCAGGGGGAATAAGTAACTACAACAAGTTTTAATTAGCTCTTGCGATGCAGTGGTATAGGTGATAGCACACCTGCATTCTTCGCTGTTGGTCAGGGTGTGTGTTGTGCTTGCTTTTTTTTTCTTTTTCAATTCATTTAAAATTATTTTTACTATCAAATAAATTTATTTAAAAAAGGCTTATTAAATATTTTATATAATTATTTTGTATTTTAAAAACTTTAACAATTGTTATGATTATATAAATATTTATATTAATTTATAAATATATTATAATATTACTGATAAATACTAATTTTTATTACATAAATATGTCAGATTAAAGGATATTTTATGTAATTATTGTGTATTTTAAAAAAGTAAAATAGTTACAAGTAATTTTATAATTATATAAAAAATAGTTTTATAATATGTATAAAAATATTATAATATTTTATTACATTAATTATTTATAATTAATATAATAAAATAATATATATCTTATATTATTATTAATTTAATTATTTTATATTTATATAAAATATTTAAATAAGCCTTTTTAAAAATTATTTATTTGTAAAAATAATTAAAATAATTGAAAAAATAAATAAAACAAGTCGATCCCACGACTCAAACCTTGGGTGATCATGCAGAATGTAGGTGCTCTATTACCTATGCCACTGCATCACCAGAGCTAAATGAAACTTTATTGTATAAAAGCTAAGTGTGAATTTCGAAGGCTATTTTCTCCAAATTGATTTCCCATTTGGTACTATTACAATGAGGGTTAAAGACCCTATTATTACACAAAGTCTCATCCCCAAATGAATTTCCTTAGTCATTCCCCTAGTAAGTTGGGAATATCAGTAGTTCTATGTTTGTTGGAAGAAAGAAAATGACATATTTTGATTTCTGATGGCTGCTTCTGCCTTCACTTGAATTTTGATAAATATGAAGATTAGATGACGAACTGTTCCAGTTGGACATATGTTCCTCCATTAAGCTGATCTCCAGACACATTTTAATGTCCCACTGTCTTATGATGGATCCATCATTGATATTTTTGATTTACTTAAAAGGGCTCTAAAACTGCTTGTTTGAATTCATTCATCTCGTAGCTTTTCAACAATCAGAAAATGTAGTTATCTTCAATATTTTCCTTTTTGCATAGCACTAATGTACTGGCAGACCATTTTAAGACACAAATAAGGGGTGTTTATTCTCTCTGAAAGGCTTTCAGTGACTTTAACTGCGACTCCTGGAGATGGCTGCTTCAACCTGTTATCATTTTGTCAGTGATATGAAGCTCTACTAAATTTTATTAGTTATTTCTTCGCTTCAAAAGTAAATAAATATGATATAAAAAAAGTTTTATTTTCTTCAAACCTATTTCCTTTCTTTATTCAAACATGTCTTCATTAATAATCCACATATCAGTGGTAATATACTCTTTTGTGTATGTGGATTGAAATACTAGAAGCTTTTGGCAAAATGCCATATTCTTGGAAACAGCAAATATTAATTTTAGCTCTCTTCAAATCTATATAAGTATGAAAGCAAAGAACTTCAATGCATCAAATGTTTACAAAATAAAGGCTAACTGAAATTATCGTAGCTTACCCACAGAAAAAAGGATGGCTGTAATTCACACCATAATTTTATAGTTACCATTAAAAAATTTATCTCTGTAGCACGAACAGTATATAAGTTCTAGAACATCTTTTTTAATATTTTCAAAACTTATTTAAAATGTAAATGTATGATTTTGTTTATATAGCTTAATGTTATCAGTTAAATACAGGTTTGAATATTTTATTACTGAAATTCATGCTATTTGTATTATAGCTGTTGGTGACCAAGTTGCTGAAGATGAAGTGATTTGTCAAGTTGAAACTGACAAAGTAAATTTCTTAAAATTTTTCTGTGAAAATAATAATTATAATTGATCTTTTACTGATTATTTTAAAGTGTTGCTTCATTTCCCATATTATTTTTTTGAGGTACTTTAACTCAATACACAATTAAGATGAACACAGAAAATAAAGATTCCAGTTGATTAGTCAATATTGTAATTTTTTGTACATAGGGGCACATGTTTTACAGCAGCCTTCATTGTGATATTTTAATTTATTTTCTTCTGTGTGATATTTGTAAATTTCCATTGCTTTGATCTAATTTTTGTTCATCTTCAGTAAGTATCCTGTTGAGTGAAAATTAGTTTTTTTTTTTTACCTACATGCTAAAAGCAAAATTACTTATCATGAATTAAATAATTTGTATTACAGACAGCTGTACCAATACATGCGCCATGTGCAGGTGTTATTGAAGAATTACTTGTTGAAGATGGTTCAACAGTACAACCAGGCATGAGTATTTGCAAGCTTAAAGTTGGAGGTATGTTAATATTTTTTAATTGTTAAAATTGATCTGTGGTAGAAAGATTATCATTACAAAACTTATTTTTTTAACTAGCTGCATGGTCTGGCCTTCCCTGTTTTGAAATTTTTTCACTTCTTTTCTTTGTCAGACAGGTTTTATTCCTACTGGCGTTGCACAAACATTTTTGAATGCATAAACGTATTTTCATGGAAATTCCCCTTTCCCTCTCGCTATCAGCACTTCCTGATGTGTGTGAGTGCTATATTAACGTCATTATAAAATTCTCGTGGTAATTTCCCACTGTTAATTATTACTGCCCTTTTAAAATTTTGGCTACTGCTGAAGACCTGCTGTTAATGTGACTTTAAAATTCACTCATTTTGCAATTTTTTAGCCCCCCGGAAACGAAAATGTAACTTTTTTAAAAATAGTTGCATATTGAAGAAAGACAGAAAAAAATAAATTTTTAAATTCTACAACTATATTAAATGTTGAATTAAAATTGGGAGCATTTTTTTAAATGTTCAACACATGGGAAAAAAGTTTCATGCAATTATTTTTATAAGTGAAGAAGTTGTTAAATGTTTGATTTAAATTTTGAGTATTTTTGAAAAATTAGTTTAAAAAAAAAGTTTTTAGCATTTTATTTTTTAAATCACTGATTCTAAAAGATCAAAGTATGAACTTTTTAAAAATCATTTTCATTTAAAAGCATCGATTTGGATTCATTTTTGAAAAAAAAAATATATATATATACAGAATCGTGGCGAATTCAAATTATATAAGAATAAAAAGTTAAAAAGGCTGGAAATTTATTTACATTCATTGTATAAAATCATTCAAAAAGAAAATATATTTTTTGATAAAAATATATTCCACTGTTCTTCAATAAATCATTCTTTGAGAATGAAGAAAACTATCAGTTGTTATAAAAAAGATAAAAACAAAATGGGTTTGGAATTTTCATTTACCAATCAATCGTTACATAATGCATTTTTAAAAAGTCTACAAACTAACCTAGTTTTATACGCTCTGCTTATGTCATTCTCCCCTTCATATTCTGAAGGGGAATCGTCATAGGTCACGCGAATGACCTTGGCACAAAACAGAGTTTTTCATGAAATATTTAAAGAACATTTTTAAGAGCATGATTTTTGAGTTAATGCTTTCAAGCTTATCATATCGATTGCAAACAACGGTAATTTTTAATAAAAACATGTAACGAAAATAATGCTTAAATATTCCTTGCAAAAACGAAAAGCACAAAATTTGTTTTAAAAACTGTAATTTTTAAGTAGTTTTTTCAATCTTTGTACAGATTACAAATAATGTTGTTCTACACAGGGAAAAAAGTTTCATGAAGATTATTTTTATAAATAAAGAAGTTATTAAGTATTTAAACAAAATGTTGAGTATTTTTTTGAAAAATAGTAAAAAAAAATTTTTGACATTTCATTTTTTAAATGACTGATTCTAAAAGAGAAAAGCATGAACTTTTTTAGTGTAGAATATCATTTCATTAATGCAAAAGAAAATGCAAGCGGAACGATTTAGAAATCATTTTTATAAAAACAAATCGATTTTGACTCATTTTAAAAAAAAATCCTAAAAAATACCATTATTTTGTAAAAAAAATTGTTTACTGTATCGTGGCGAAAAAAAATGGTCTTTCCAATTCTGTAATTATTTTTTTGTCTGAGTTTTATTGTAAGAATTGGATGGGTTTTTGAAAGGGGAGTTGGAACTTCACTCCGCTGAAATAATAATGACATTCTCGGCGGTATAAAAAGGCAACAGGGGTAAACCAATTATGCGTTTTAAGGCTTTTAATTAATATCTTTTTAACTAATTGCAATATCAAAATATAAATGGTAAAAACGGATCATTCTCGTTCTTTTGGTACCTTCGGTGAGTTTTAGCGTCATGCGGTTCGTGAGAAAATAGATATACATACAAAGCGACCAACATACATATGTTTGTTTACCTACGAATTTTAATAGTGTACATTTTTAGCATATCATATTTTAAAACATTTTCAAATGATCACAGGTTATGCTTTAACTATACATTGTATAATTTATTCAAACATATAACAGGTCATTTATCTTATTTTAAACTATGGTTTTATTTCTCAGGCACAGCCACTGCTAAAGAGCCAGCTGCAGCTGAAACTCCAAAGAGTGGTCCACCTGCTCCTCCATCTGAAGCTGAAGTTAGTACTCCTACTCCCACAGCACCTCCACCTGTCCCACCCAAACCAAGTACCCCTCAAGCCTCAAAACCAGTGTCCTCCATCAAAATACCTGTTACACCAACTCCTCTACCACCTGGTCAAGCAGAATCTGTTATTACCGGAAGCAGAACAGAGCAGCGGGTAAGAATTGGGTTTTATTATGTTTTTTGTATGGTTTATTAAAGAATTGCACAAAATGCTTAGTTTGCTTTATGCAGAGCTAGCATAAGTGATTCATTTGGTTTGAAAAGGCTATTTTTCAAAAGTATTTCATGTACACACATAAAGATGTATAAGAGCCACAAACTCACCAAGTTTGTATTGTTCACTTTACCCCTCACCCTCTCATTAGCACATTCTAGTTTGTGATAACCTAAATGATGAACTTCTGCATCGCCGGATTGGGCATATTGGTGAAAATGACATAGCTTTGTTCCTCTGGCCTCCAAGATCTCCTGATTTAACATTCTGGAACTTCTTTCTATGGGAGAGGGGTATGTTTAAGATCTTGTTTATGCACCTCCAATACTGCAATCCATTTGAGTTCAAGGAACACATCAGTGCTGCAGTGCAGACAATTAACAGGATAGCTACAAAATGGATTGGTGTGGATTATTGTCTGGTTTTGTCATGTCACCAAATGTGCACATTTGTAAAAGGTGTATAAACTTGGTGAGTTTGTGGTTCCGTTCATGTATAATACTATTGAAAATATAGCCTTTTCAAATCGAATGAGCCATTTATGCTAACCCTGTATTATGGCATTATAATGACAAAATGTTTTCTAATTTAGAGTAAATCAGGAAAATGTTTGCTAAAAAAGATTTTTTTTCTTGGGATTTTTTTTTCTAAAGATGAAAATAACTAAAAATGTATTTTAACAAATTTATGAATTAACTAACTGGTATACCCGTTCTTCACACAGGTGAATTGAAAAATTAAACAATACCGATTGAAGGATAAAGAAGTTTTTAATAAGTTAATTTTACATGAATTGCACATTAAACAAAAAAAAAAGCTTTTTGTATATCTCAGCTGAACAAAAAAAACCATGTTTGTTAAATTTTATGTTTGTAGATATAATAGCTTATAAAAAGGATTTTTTTTATAACTCCCCGTAACTCTCTTGTGGGTCGATTTTTGAAAACACCTTCTTAAGCTGATCTCTTCTCAGCAAAAGAAACACTTTGTTATAAATTTTGTGTAATGAACGCTTAAAATAGTGTAAATAATTTATATCTAGAAGTGTAACACATTAATATTACTTTCTGTTGTATTTATTTTATGTTAAAATTGTAATCTGCCTCATGCTTCGCCTGTTCAAGCCTTCGCAATTCCTGGCACCTGGCGTAGACAAAACAAAATGTGAAAATTTTTGCTTCCCACATAAAAGATAGATATATCCTGTCACAGGAATTTTTGCAGATGGCAGAATTTTTCCCTACTTACTTGACAATTATCATTATAAATTATAGCCTATGTGTTATTCTGATATATAAGCTATATCATTGTAAAGTTTCATTAAAATCCTTTCAGTTGTTTTTGCGTGAAAGAGGAACAAACATCCAAACATACTTTCGCATTTATAATATTTATAAGGATAAAGATATATTGTTCAAATTTTCAATCATTAATAAAATACTTTCTATTCACATCCATTGAAGCTTAAATACATTTATTTAAACTTGTAGTGGATTACACTTGATATTAATACAGTTTTTTCAAATATTAATTCATTCATTTAATTAAAAAATGGATAAATAGGAACAAAAATAATGGTCTAAAAGGATATGTAAGAAAAGAACAATCATTCTTTGTGTTCCTGTAGCACTTTGGATTTCTAATCCAAAGGTAACAATGTAACAAAAAACTATATTTGTTAAATTTTAGTCTGTAGATCTAATAGCTGATATAAAGAGGACTTTTTTTATATATTTATAATGCCCTGTAACTTTCTTGTGGGTTGATTTTTGAAAACACCTTCCTTAGCTGATCTCTGCTCAGCAAAAGTAACATATTGTTACTAATTTCGTGTAATGAGCACTTAAAATAGTTTCAGTAATTAAAATCTGAATGTGTAATATGTCAGTATTACTTTCTGCTGTATTTATATTATGTTAAAGATTGTAAGATTCGCATGCTACGCCGTTTCTTAAATTATAATGGCGATTCAATGAAAAACAAAGCGAAATGTTGGCAATAGAGTCAAGTTAGCAACTGTCTAGCTGCTTTCCTAGCTCGAGCTTTGGGAAAGATTAGACTTACGTTTTTGTGGCATAATTTTTAGTTGGTACTTTTTCTACCCTCCCAAAAAATACAGTATGGTAGTTATTATTTTTAAACTTAAAAAACTCAATACCTGCCTACTCAATTAAAACTATAGCATTATAATTAACTACTAACCACAAGCAAAGTTGCAAATTTGTCCAAATGATGTAGTGTGAAAGTCAAAGTTTATCTACTTTAAATACCAGAAGCGATAAAAGTATTTATTTTGATATAAGGATCAATTTGTTACTACCAAATGTGCAATTATCAATTTTTATTGTATTTATGGTTCATTATTTTGGCAATAATGGCTTATACGTAAAAGATAGATATATGCTGTTGCAGGCTTATTTGCAGTGCACGCCAGAATTGCTTGCAGATGGCAGAATTTTCTCCTACTTGCGTGACAATTATCGTTATATTTTAGAGACTTCACACAATATCGTTATAAATTATAGCCTATGTGTTATTCTGATGTATAAGCTATACCATTGTAAAGTTTCATTAAAATCCATTCAGTTGTTTTTGTGTGAAAGAGGAACAAACATACTTTCGCATTTATAATATTGTTACGTAGATCTGGGTTCAAGGATTTTATGCAAAACAGTCACAAAGAAAAATAACAGTTCTTAAAGAGCGATGCGAATTTATTATATTTAAATACAGGATTTTGCAGCAATATTCACAGAGTAAATTCCAGAAAGTCTTCACACCTTCAACAGCTACCAAACACAATTATCAATGTTTAAAATACACGTATGTAAAAGATTATTCACAAGCACAGCCAAGCTAATCGGTAATCAAAACAATGCTCACTAATCACTGGTTGAATCAAGACCGACTAGTTGCGGCTGGCACTGCTCTATCTATAGACCCGGCGGAAACTTCCAGAAAAATCCGCACGCGTCATAGTGCGTGAAATTAATGGAGAGATCCACTACTTTCTAGAAGAATCCAGAGGGTCCCAAACTCACAAATATGGTCGTTAAATATGATGCCAACTTGGATCTATCACCAAGTTCTTATTGAATTACCACTATAGCATAAGAAACGGCATTGCTTATTAATATTACAATTTTAACATAAAATAAATATAACAGTAATATAAATGCATTACACATTCAAATACAGATTATTTACACAAAATTCTTAACAATATTAATAAGGATGGCAGTCTTAATTAATTCCTTTAGCGTTGATTTAAATGGAATCAAACTACACTTAAATTACAATTTATTCTGATTTTCATTTATTATTGTTAATAATAATAAAAATTCTTAAGAGCGTAAAACAGCTTTTCTTAAATTTTCTTCCGATCTTTTTTTAAAAAAAGTAACAGCTGAAAATAAACCTTATAAATGTATATTTCTGCTAACTTTCATGTCCATTAGCAATGTCTAAAAAGGTCTTGTCTGAACCTGAGTTTATCATTGTCATTTATTTTTTCTTTTACAATTATTGAACAGCACTGTAAGAGGTAAGTTAACATATACATACACTGGGAAAAAAATGTTTTTGAAATATTTCAGCAACTTTTTTTTTATTGATCTGCAACTTATCTCAAAATTCATTAAAAAAGATCCCATAGAATATTTGTAACTCAAATGTTGTTGGGTGCGGTTTTTGTCAGTTCTATTCATACTTATGATTTGAAATTAAAATTAAGTGTTTTTCTTTTAAATAGGTAAAAATGAATCGAATGCGCCAACGCATTGCTCAGAGATTAAAAGAAGCTCAAAATACCTATGCAATGTTAACAACTTTCAATGAAATTGATATGTCGTAAGTTAATATATCATATCTGTTTTAAAAATTATTGAAAATAATTTTTCACTTGTATTAAAAACCCTTAAGTTCATAAAACAAACATCAGGTGCATGATTTCATGTGCCATCCTGGTCATAAAGGAAGAAAAACAAACATACTTTTACTTTTTTTCGTATTAAAACAAGGCATAAAAATATTTCTCCTTTTTCAGTAATGTGATTGAAATGAGAAATCGACATAAAGATGCTTTTCTGAAAAAACATAATATAAAATTAGGTTTTATGTCAGCATTTGTCAAAGCATCAGCTTATGCATTGCAAGATCAACCAATTGTTAATGCTGGTAAGAATTTCCTTTTTTTTAAACTCCTTTAACCCATTCAGGACTACATGATTTTTCCTGTTAAGCCTAACTCTATAAAATCACTAGCTGCATGGCCCGGCGTTGCACAGGCTTTCTCTACATTTATAAATTTTTCCTTTCCTTCACAAAATCAGCACTTCTAATACTCTTTTTCAAAATGACCCCCAGCTCCTCCGCTTAGCCCAGGAAACAAACTTTAAAAAAAATGCTTAAATATTTCTCGCAAAAAGGGAAAAAAACGAAAAACACTTTTTTTTTAAAAAAAACCATAATATTTTTAAGATATTTTATCAATCTTTGCACAGATTACGGATAACATCGTTCTACACACGGAAAAAAAGGGGTTTTCAGGCTTCATTTTTAAGTTAATGCCTTCAAACTTAAGCAAACAACAGTAATTTTTAAATATTTCTAGCAAAAGGGAAAAAAACCAAAATTTTTTCTTAAAAAAACCCCGCAATTTTTGTACAGATTACGGAAATATTGTTCTACATACGGAAAAAAAGTTTTGTGAGATTATTTTTATAAATAAAGAAGTTATTAAGTATTAAAATTTTTTTAAAAATCGTAAAGAAAAAAGTTTTTGATATTCAATTCAATATTTATAGATGCACCTTCTTTTTTAGTGTAACCTTTCATCAAACGTAACGGGCTGAAAGTTAATGCCTTCAAACTTAACACATTGATTGCGAACAACGGCAATTTTTAAACAAAAATAATGCTAAAATATTTCTTACAAAGAGATCTAGGTTCGAACTTGGAAAGTAGCGCTTTAAACAACTAAGCTACTTGTCTTTCAGGGAGACGCAGTGAAAAGACCTTTAAAATAAAAGGAACAGATGTTCAATTTCGCATTGCGTTATTTGTTTAAAAAATTTCAGGCTTCATTTTTAAGTTAAGGCTTTCAAACTTCATACATCGATTGCAAACAACGGTAATTTTTAAACAAAAAACTTTAAAAAAAGTAATGCTTACATATTTCTCGCAAAAGGGGAAAAAACCCCATTTTTTAAAAAAAACGTAATTTTTAAGATATTTTATCAATCTTTGTACAGATTACGTTTAATATTGTTCTACACACGGAAAAAAAGTTTCATGAGATTATTTTTATAAATAAAGAAGTTATTGAGTATTTTTTGAAAAATCATAAAAAGTTTTTGACATTAAATTTTTTAAATGACTGATTCTAAAAGAGAAAAGCATGAACTTTTTTAGTGTAAAATATTTTTTTCATTAACGCGAAAGAAAGTGTAAGCGGAACGATTTAGAAATGATATTCATAAATACAAAATATAATTATAGCATATCGTGGCAAAGTAAATGATCTTTCCGAATCTGTAATTATTTTTTGTGAGTCTCATGAAAAAAATTAGATCACGTTTTAAAAACGTCTGAAAATTCCCCTGGCGGTGAAAAATGGTACTAATTATACATTTTAAGGTTTTTAATTAATATCTTTTTAACTAATTGGAATATAAATGGTCAAAACGGATCATCCCCGAAATTTTAGTACCTTTAGCGAGTTTCTGCGCCGTGTGGTCTGTGAGAAAATTGGGACGCATAAGATAGGTACGAATTTTAATAGTGTAAATTACTGTAATAAAATTCACCAAAATTTACGGTTTTTAATCATTCCAAATTCAGATTCAGATCACACCAGTGTTAACACAGTCCACAGAAAGGGGAAAACGCAATCTTGCATATACGCGTTCCCTGAATGATCATGGTCCTGAAGGGGTAAAGTGAATTTTTGCAATATTGATATGCTTGTATTAATTTCTTTAGTATGCAAATGTTATTTTGTTTACAATACTATACTTTTGATGTGATTTTTTTAAAAAAAATTAAAAGTTAAGGATGTTTAAAATTAGGAAATGCTCAGATGTCCTATGGGTTTAATTTTTTTAAAAACTTAGTACAGTAAAAGATTATTGATAATACAGTTTCAAAGTAAAGTGGTGGTGTTAATCTGACATTCAAACTTTTATGTAGTTACAGGTCTTCCAGTTTGGATTGATTTTAAACCACACTATGTGCTAAATCCAATATCAATGGTTATTGTACTTAATGTGTTTTCACGTTGCAAGTGATAATCTAGCAACTTCTCACTTAAAAGTAGAATTATAGCTGTGCTATAAGGAGGAGGAGGGAATACTACAAAGGTCATTTCATTTTTAGTTGCTTGAGTTTAAACTCAAAAATAACACATGTAATGTACATGCAAAAATATTTATTACTAAGTATAATATTCAAATGTTTCCTCAATAATAAATACAAAACTAACTTATTTTCTATTATATATAGTTATTGATGAAGGAGAAATCGTTTATAGAGATTACATTGACATTAGTGTCGCAGTAGCTACACCAAAGGTAAGTACATATAATTATTATTTTGCTTTAATTCATTACTTCTTTAAATTGATTGCATTTCCAATTTAATAATTTCAGGGTCTTGTAGTTCCTGTACTTCGTAACCTTGGAAATATGAATTATGCTGAGATTGAAAAAGCTATCCATGCTTTAGGAGAAAAAGTGGGTTTTGTTTTCTATAAGTTGTTTTAATAAAAATGTAATGCATAATTTAGATTAATAACTACACATTTTTAGTTCTTAAATTGAGAACTATACAAATACCTTCTAGAAAAAATATGTATAGCATGTTTTTTTTTTGGACTTTTAACGCTGTTATTTTCCTTATATATATATTTTTTTATTGAATGTTCTGTAACTAATTTTAAAATAACTTTGTATGGTAAAATAAAAATATTTTCTCCCTCTCATCTGAATATAGGCTCGTACTGGAAGTTTGGCAATAGAAGATATGGATGGTGGTACTTTTACTATTAGCAATGGTGGTGTATTTGGTTCTCTTTATGGAACACCTATAATTAACCCTCCACAGTCAGCTATACTTGGCATGCATGCCATTGTAGAACGGCCTGTAGCAATTAGTGGAAAAGTAAGTTTACTCTTGTTTTCATTGGAAAACAATTTCTTTCAAGTCTATGAATATTTAAATATATATTGCAACATCCTAATAACTAAGCGAAAAATTTAATTTGATACTTGTCCAGATCCTAGTTTATATTTTCTTTTTATATTAATTGAAAATTCCTCTTTTCTAGGTTGAAATAAGACCAATGATGTATGTTGCTTTAACATACGATCATCGACTTATTGATGGTCGTGAAGCAGTTCTTTTCCTAAGAAAGATCAAGGCAGCAGTAGAAGATCCAAGAATCATGCTGTTGGACATTTAATTTTATAGTAAATAAGAATTAATTTATAGAACTTGATTAGTCCTGGAAGAAGAAATGGAGCTTACTGAATTTGTAGATATTTTTCGAGGCTTTTTCTCCCCTTTGAGTTGCTAGATTAAATGACACTTATGTTCCTTATCCTAAAATGCATTTATGAAATTTTCCTACATATATATATATAGTATATGAATTGACATGATTTAAATTAGTATCTTTTTGTTGAAGATGCCACCTTTTGATACTAAATACATAAATGGATATATAATGGATAAGATGCACAAGTGTAAAATATGTTCTTTAGCTCCATTTTTTCTGCATCTAAATAAAGTTTCTATGCAAATACTGGATTATTTATTTTTAACTGTGAAAAACATAATTGACAATTATATTAAATATGAAAATAGGTACAAGAAGAAGCAAAGATTCAATTTCAGTCCACATAATCCAGTATATTTTTTATAATTCAATTAACCAGAAATATCCTAATTATTAGTTTACTTATGTAAAATTGTATTGAATCTCATGTTCAATAAATTTATTTATCATATTGTAATTTTAAAGAAAGTGGTAATGAGTCAATGGTTTTACATGAATATGAGTTAAACAGAAGTGTGTTTCTAAGACAAATAATGACACCATTTTGCTAGGTAAAAAAGGGGACTTTTATTATTGTCAAGACATGAAAGAACATTTAGCTGAAAACTGAATTATTTTGAAACACTAATGAATTTTTTCCCATTCTTCTAAAGGGCACCCAAATCAGTCTGATGCTCAGATTAATATATGTTTAAAAATCATTAACTGTCTCTTACTGAGGATATTTTCTTTATAAAAAGAATGTATCTATATTCACAGGCAGAATGAATCATGCATAAGATTTAAGTTGGTGATTAAGAAGA
Organism: Trichonephila inaurata madagascariensis; assembly: GCA_019973955.1. NCBI lineage: Eukaryota > Metazoa > Arthropoda > Arachnida > Araneae > Nephilidae > Trichonephila > Trichonephila inaurata. The sequence goes on from BMAV01019552.1 coordinate 28,505, forward strand.
AAACTCTGTAAATATATACAAAAAAAAAATAAGATTAGGAAGTAATTTTGCCTAAAATCTTATTTACAGTTCGCCTATCGCCCAGAATACAGCTCAAGAGATCTTTCCCTTTTGTATTGGGAATCCTTAAATAAAATAAATATAAAATACACAGATAAAAAAACAAAACTCTCTACATCAACCCTTTGTGAAAAAAGGGGGCCAAATAATTCAGTTACCATTTTCAACGTTCATGGAATGAGTTAAAAAAGATAATACTTTTACATAAAATTTTGAATTCCTTTGTAGTCTTCAATATCCTTTTCATGAGTGCAGGGACTCGAGGCGTCCACAGAATCTTTAACTCTGAGGTACCCTGCAGAAGAATGAAAAGAAAAACAAGATTTTTTTTTATTTATAGAATATTTTAATCGTATTGAAAGATTTTTTTACTTTGAAAAAATTTCTTTCAGTCTCATTATATAAAATGTTTAAACAAGCAATTAGTATTTGAGTTACAATAAAATTGATATAGTTTCAGGTAAAATACCAAATCCATTATCTACATATTGTATTACCTAAGCATTATGAATATTTCTAAATGCAATTTTTTAAAAACAATATATGTGTGTGTGGGGGTTATTGACAACATAAAACAAAGTTATAAATAAAGCTGATCTTAATACTTTGTGAGCAATTTCTAATGTACACTTTTATCTTATAAAAAAAAATGAGTTTATATAAATAATTATATACTTCTGTCAAGAAGGAAATATTTCCTTTACAATGTTAAGTAAAGCCTGAAATAAAAAAATCAAAGATATAAATGTTATAGTTTTTTCCCCGCTTTAACATTAACGAAAAGTGTAGATTAAATACACTTATGTACACTTACTAATTTATTTGGAATTGCACAACTCAAAATATCTTCCTAAAAAAATACATACCTTCTTGTTCCTTGAAATAATCAGGATCAAGTGGTTTCCTTGACAATGAAAGCCATAGCTTCCTTCAAAGCACATCAAATGTTTATAATTGATAAATTAATGATTTAATAATGAATTGAGTGCAATAATAATTTTCCAATACAGAGAAGGAAGCTAAAATGGCAGTACTTCATAGAGAAAAAAATGTTATTTCAAAACTATCCAAAAATATTCTACATTTAGCATGCAAAAATATAGAATGATTTATATAATTTTTTTATAAAACAATCTGAACCTGACATGAAATTGTGCTTTTTATTAAAAAAAAATTCACTGAAACCACATATAGCTTAAATATTCAAAGTGCTGAAGAAATCAGGTTAAATTGAAACCTACGATAAAATGCAGGCAAAAGTATGTTACACTACTACTTCAAAAAAGCCAAAAAAAAAAAATCAAGAATTTAAAAAACTACTGTGTGTGTGTATCAGAAGGGAGTATTTTAGCTTAAATTGTAATTTTCTCACATTATAGAATATTGCATTAAATAATATATTTCAAATGGCCCCAAAATTTAACAATAAAAAGTATTTGCAGTTTCATCTGTTAAAATCATCTATTTTTAGAAGAAAAACTTAGATGGAATATTTTCAAACTGACAGATTTTTATACCTAATATCATGAAAAATTAATGATCACTTGGCAAGTGGATAAAATAAAACCAATGAAAATAAAATGGTTTTTAAAAAGTATTATTAATGCCAATCCTGCTCTTAATTTTTTTTTTCATACATAATACTTCCCCTCTGCACTGCAAATGTTAATTCCCTCTGATTCTCCTTCAGAGAATAAGGCTGTATCTTCAAATAAAACAAAAATTAATCAGTAAACAAAAAGCAAAACAATTTGACAAATTTAAGTGGAGATTAATTTAGAAAAAGAATCGCATACCTGCAGAGAGCTGACCACCAGCAACAAATATACCATTACATTAACTCAAGATGTCATGCTAAGATCTTCTTTAGAAGCATTTGAGTTTTCTGATAAGCAAGGTACTAAGTCACAGGAGCTGTCGACACTGTTGAACTAAATGGAATAGAATGTCACAACAGTGCTAAGTTCCTATTTATGATATTTCTACCAACCCAGCTTAAGGGCAAAACAATAATAATAAATAAATAAATAAAAAACAAGCTTTTACTACTTAAACAGAATGATCATTTTTTCAAAAATATATATAGCACACATGTAAACAATTACAGAATTTATATACAGTTGGACTCCGATTTAACGAATTCATTGGGACCGAACATTTTGTCCATTAATTTGGGGTTCTTTGTTATATTGGGAGCCAAACAAAACAAATGTTCTGCACTTACCTTTTGGAAGTTCTATACGCAACTACGCAAAAAATATCCATGGTTAAAAATTACAGGCTTTTTATTTAGCAGTTAAAAATACTATTAGTGAATTATTATGCAACAGTTAATTGAAAATTTAAAAATACTGACTAATAGAATTTTGTCAATCTTTTTGATTCTTGACTCAAGAGTTACACCTGCTGTAAAAGGCATGTTTTCCCAGTTTCCAAACAATGAAAATGTAAATTTTGACAGAAATTTCATTAATAATTTCTAGATTAGAATCGCAATTCATTGGCTCCAACAAATAAACAATTTCCTCAACTTCAATTGAACAGAGACAGTCTGTCATCAAATGTAATATAATCATAAAAATTTTAAAATATCCCTTGTGTTGTGGAGTGAGACAAGATAAAGCAATTTTCTGTCCAACTCAAAACTCACGATAGGTTACACTCATGACTTATCTACACCTTTAAAGTCTACTAATGGTCTGCACCCTTTCCTGTCGAAATTTTCTGCTTGCAAGGAAAGTCTTTATTTTCAGAACAATTTTTTTTTTTTTTTCTAATATAAAGTAATAACAAAATTTCAGCTGTTTATATAATTCATTAATTTGTGGTTTATTTTTCATTTAATAGTTGTTTTTTGCCTTCATTTTAATCAAGGCAAGAGAAAAATTTGTTTAATAAGGGTTCGTTAAATCGGGGTCAGACTGTATTTGAAACTATTTGTAAAGCAGAACAGTTTACATCACAAATAACAAATTTTATAAAATATTTAACTGAAAACATATTCAAATATATCAAAATAATAATACATAAAATACTTTTAATATAAAACAGGAAAGAATTGAAAAATCATTAAATAAAAACAAGTTCTCATTTTTTAAATTTCTTTAGCATTATCCACATACATTTTCTAAAATTTTAATTACATAACTGATCTCAAACCTTCAGCTTATCATTCTGTAAAGATACAGTTATTTATAAAAGAATTTTGGAACTGCTTAACATAGAATAACTTTTTCTTGAAAAATATTCATTGTTTGAATGCAATTAATCAACAATCTATTCTAATAATAAATAACAAATTTACAAGCTAATTTTTAAAAAAAATTCAAATTAAAGTAGTTTTTGGTCAACCTTAATCGTCTCTTTTTGGAGATAAGTTCTAAAATTGGAAGAAACATAATTGATTTAATAAGCATTATCCAACTATGACAGGAAAAAGTAACAAAAGCAGAAGTGTATACGCAAGCATTGATACAACAATTTAAGCAAAATCTTGTAATGAAATTTCTAAAAGTTGCAAGTTGAACCATTTTGTGTATTCACATTCATTTAAACTTTTATATTAAGTTAAAAAAAACTTTACTTGTGTTTCACTTGCATCAATAGCATTATCTCCACAGGAATCTAGAGAAGTAGGTAAATCAGAACATTCTTCAAACTCCTTTTTTGTTTCATCAATTGAATTATCATCAGATGGAAGAATTACACATGTCTGAAAAAAAGAATACACAGGAATTTAACAAAATGTTAATTATCATTGGGGAATGTTTTTAATGAGTTTTGAATACAACTTAAATCTGTTTAAATTTTTTTTTTATTGATATTTAATTTTTTGCTTTTCAAAAACCACACAAAAATTAGATTTGAATAGTTTAATAGGATTTTGATTATAAATTATTTCAAAAGCGAACAATATGTATTAAATATAATGCCAAGTAGAAAATTCTAAAAATCAGTATGAACACATTTTAAAATAAACTATAACTTACCTGTAAAAACCTTTCCTGTGAATTTAATCTTCTTGAAGTCTTAATCCATAATTTTTAATAAATTATTTAAATTTATTTAGAGTTAAAACTTTTTTAATAGTTTGAAATAAGTGTGTAAATTTGTTAAAATATTAAAGAAGGTGGGGGAATAATACAGAATGCAGCTTTGTCCCATTTTTTTTACTTTTAGAAAAATAAAGTTAAAAAAAAATATACAGAAAATCAAGAGTAAAGAAAAAAAAATTCATGAATGTAAACTTTTTATATACATAAACATCCCTGTAAATAAAATAGCAAAAAGTTGAAAAACATTTATAGATTACAGTGTGCATAAATAAATTTTACTAATATGTAAAAATTTTCAAAATTATCATTAATCACTGCAATCAAATGCTAAATTTGAACTTTAAAAACTTTTAGATATTACAATTTTTAAAAAGTCTTACAAATTTTGATTAATCTATTTTTGAACAATTCCTTTTAATCCACTAATTATCAAATTTAAAAAGTGACAAGCACACTATTACTTTAAAATTTTATTACATTTTTTCACTAACAATTTTTTAAAGATTTCTTCATTTAGAGAATAAAAATTATTTTAGCTTTATGAAGTATCTTCTGTAAGTCTTGTTAACTAAATATACTTTAATGCCTATTTCTGGAGAAGTACAATAAAATTTTTGAAGCAATTTAATATGAATTAATGCAGGTATTGTCAACAGAATCCAAGTTAAATCCTCACTTCCTCCATATTCTATATCAAGAAAAGTCATTTAAAAATAATACACTGTTATATACATATCAGTCATCAAAAAAACGTGCCTCATATGTGTGACTTATTACCAAACGCTTTTAAATCAGAAAGAAAATTAATAATACATTTTATCATTATTAGTAGAAATCCTATCAATGATTTGTAAATTATCAAAAAATGTAGTCTTTAATTTTGAATGCTTAAACATGAGTTTAAAGATTCTTTTAGTTTATGTACCAAGCCCTCCCCTCCCCCCAATGTTTTCCTTAGCAAATTTATAGAAATCTTTGTAAAGTTGATATAAAAAATTTTATATATCGGTACTTGCATATTAGCATTGCACAGCAAAATTGGAATCAAGTGAATTGTGCCATATTGAAACAAAAATATTTTAATGTGTTTTATATGAGAAAAAAATCAATTGGTCAGATTATTGTGGAAAATGGCATGATTTGGCCTTGTGTCAATTTGATTGCGGGGAGGTAAGATATATCTTCAAAGAGTTCTCAAATTTAACCTCTTTAGCCAACATACGATCCAAATCTCATTGCTTCTAATATCAATTATTTTCAAACACATTTTACTCAAACCATTTTATTGTAATATATTAAGAGAATATACAAAACTTTTCACATCATAAGAGTTAAAGTATAAAGTCATCTAATAATTGAGTCATATCAAGTGATATGTTTGGAGATGAAGCATTGTTTGTTCAATGTGAGATATGATTTCTTTCAATTCCTGTTGTTTTTTTTTCCCCACAAGGAAATAAAAAGTCAACACATTTTTTTATAAATTTTATAATATTTTTACAGAGTGTAAAATAGGTCACTTTCAGACAAATAGAATCATATAAAAAGTACATTAAAAATATTTTCATTGTATTCAAAGAAAAATGCATTTGAAAGAATGTACTTTTGAATAAGTTCGAAACTTATTCTAATTAATGATGATCTTAAAAAGTATATTTTATAGTTTAACCCTTTAACGTTCAGTGGTTTCACACCGAAACCACACATTAAACATTTTTAAAAAAATAAAATTTAAAATTTTTTTGTCCCAATACGTATTGTTTTCAAATTTTTGTACTTTTTCCTATCAATAGATGACAATATTACGGCTATATTTAACGATTGAAACCTTTTAAATAGATCATCTTAACATCTCTTTAACTTAGGAAAATTCCTTTTAGCTTTAAAATATATTAAAAAATAGTTATTTTAAATTATAGCATGAGGTTTTACTATACTTCTCTCTAATTATTAATTACAACTTCCAGTCATTTTGATAAGTACACAGAAGAGTCGAAAAATGAAATTAAAATCTGTGGTTTCACTCGAAACCCAACCCCAGAAAGGGGGCCCGGTAATCCCCAAGAGCGGGTCACTTTCACATTCCTTGCCACCTCTCATTGTCAAACCCCCACATCTCCCCACCTCAATGCATTTGATGGAGTGCGTGTGAATAATTTTCGGCATTTCTGCTGTCTTTTCCGACTTTGGCCTGCACCCAACATCTGGAAGCTATAATTCCTAATGTGACTTTTTCACTGGGTTTACTTACAAGATTATCCTGGCATCAGTACATTTCTATTCAAATTGGCTCGTCAGTGCGATGGGGGGACTCAACACAAAGGAGTTATAACTTGTAGTTTCCTTCTATATATAAGCATTTGAACTAACAGGTGTCTGTTAGTTCCGAAAAAATAAGCAGTAGCTAATTCAAAACATTCTCGAGACAGTTTTGCGTGTGTTTCAAAGCGTAAAGGAACACACCAGGGTGCCTTTTGGGAGAACACAAGGGTTTCCATTAGGTCAAGTAGCTCCATACGTCAATATTGACATGTATAGATGGGCGGGGTTACCTAATGAGCTGGCGTTACAATATTTTAGGGCTATGGCTCAAAGACAAATTTTCATTAGGCCTTTTGTATTTGGGCTGTTTCTCAAAAGAAGACAGAAATATGAATCCTCGTTTTCTTGTATTTCTTAATATTGGTGATAAGATGTTTTAAGTATTTCGTGTAGTTTCTGAAAATTTTTTTTTTTTAAATGCCAAGAAAAGGATTAACCATTCCAGAAGCTCTGGAAGTATTTCACAACTTACCTTCTGATATTGATCAATGAATCACGGCTCAGTGAAGAAAGGATGTTATGACTGCAAAGTCCTCTTCAAGTGAAAATACGATATTGATGAGGAAAAAGATAACATAATATGCCAGGATCATCTATATTTAAAGTTACTTGGAAAAAAAAAAGCGTCTGTAAAAATCCCAAAATACCTTTTACTGAACAAAGTGAGCCCTCAGAGGAAATATAACACCCTTTCAAGATCCTTCACCAGTAGACAGGAAATTAAAAAAAAAGGCACCGTATATTTTTTAAAAATTTTTTTTATATGACAATCGTCAATTCATATATTCTTTGGTCTCTGATGCACAGTGAGAAAGCCCCATACTATATCAACTTGAAAAGTTTTCGGTTAGATTTAATAACAGGCCTTGTGTCAATAGGACATCAAAAATTTCCTGAAAAACGGTTTGCGTTTAATTCTTATTTTGGACCCATGAAACTGAAATTCAGGAAACAGACAGTTTCTGAAAAGGACACACTTAAAAATGTTGGCCACATTCCAACTAAATGCAAACCCAGAAGATGTGCTTATTGCTATACCAGAGCGAAACCTCACAGAAAAAGAGATGAATTGCTCTAACTTTGTGATGCGGATTATGCATGATAGCAAAAGTAATGATAATGTGACCGTTTAAAAATTTCACAAGGACTGGAAATTATATCTTTTTTAAATTTTCTACATATATAACACTTTTAGTTATAAGTTTGCGTTTAACTTCTTTTAATGATTGATTTGGGATGTGAGTGTGTATCAAGCTATCCAACAGTTATATATATGTTTATATTATTTTTAGTATGTAATGCAAAATATATGTAATTTTATGTCCGAATTTGTATTAAAATTACAAAAGAGCAGACAAATTTTAAAAAAATAATTAAAAAACTTATAAAATTATTTTTCTTTAATTCCGTTAAAATATAAAAGTTTTATGGCCTTAAAATATTATTTTCTTTTTCTAAATAGTCTTTTGGATTGGTTAGTTTGAATAAGAAAAATGGACCGTTACTTGTTCAGTGGTTTCACTGTGAAACTACAAATTTCTCGAAATTGAAAAATGCTAAAATTTTTTTCGTTGTATATTTATGGTCATCATCCTGTCTAATAGTCATTTTTGAAGTTATTTTGTTAATTTTTCAAAGGGAATATGTAGTGAACTTTAAAGGGTTAAATAAATAAACCTTTAGGAAATAGAAGAGCTTTATTGATTTATTATTGGTTTAAAAATTGATCTTTTTTTTAAAATCACATTTGTTCATTTTCATTACCAGATTGAATGCTATTGATATAACTATGCGAGTTTAGACTAGATTAACACATAAGGAGGGAAAAATGTTTTATGGTTTATCTGGGACCATTTTGGTCAATATCTTAGCAATATGTAGTCAATCTGAATTCATAATGGCGTAAGCCTTCAGAGTAAAAACAGTTTATTTTGATCTACTTGTGGACACGTTAGAACACATTACAAATGAGCCAAATTTGTCGGAATCTGTTGTAATATGCGATGAGACATGGATTTTTCCCTTATGACCCAGGAAGTAAGTGCCAGTTAATGCAATGGAAGTCTCCAGGATTTATAAGACCCAAAAAGCATGCATGTCAGAATCAAAATTCAAAGTAATGTTGTCTTCTTCAAAAAAGGCCACAGTTGTGGAGTGATGGATGGTTGTTGCACCAGGACAATGCACCTGTTCACCAATGCACTTTTTAATTTTCTACAGTGAAATCTTGCTTGAAGGGAAACCATTTTACCTCAGTTGATGAGGTTCATGCAAAAACGGAGAATCTCCTGAATGCCCTTCGAAAATTCTCGTTCACACCTCATATTCTAACTAGGCAGCAATAAAAAATTTAATTTTCAAAGCACTCCTAATAATTTTAAAGGAGTAACTACTTCAAATGTTATATTTCTTAAATTAACAGAATTTTAATTTCAGACAGCAGTGTATACCTACAAATAGAATATTTCACCTCAGTTCATATGTCTCAGTTTTTAATAAAAGAACATTTCTTCCATAAATGATTTTATGATACAAACATGGCATATATTTTTCTTACTACATAAAATTTATTTTAATCTTATATGAATTATAAAAATCAATTAACAGTGCTACAAAAAAGTAGACAATAAAATACAATACACAGAGGATATCATAAAAATTAAATTTTATTACCTTTTATCTAGCACAGAAAAAGAAATCAAAGAGTTTGCACAAAGCAAAAGAAATTGAGTTTTATTGTGCAAAGACAAGTTAGGGAATTAAATTCTCAAATCTCCATGCAACACATAAAAATAAAACTTGTAAATACATAAAAATAAAGTATGAAATACAAAACAGGCATTATAAATTAAAGAAAAATATAAAAAAAAATGCCAAAAATACTTTTTATCAGATCAATCAAATAAATAGGTCCTAATATGATTCTTTTAAATAAAGCAAATGAATTTCTTTTTAAAAAAAGCAGTGAAAAAAAGTACCCACTTGAGTATGGTCATATGTAAAGTTTTAATAAACTGCACTCGCGATTCTAAAAATTGAAGGCAAGGACAGATATTCTACCTGAGAATCTTCAGTAGCTGAGTCATTCTCTTTGCTTTCCAAAAATGGAAGTTGAATGTCCTTTTGGGTTAAAGTCCTCAACGAGGTATCAAAAACTGTGGTATTTTCGATTCTACAGATTGCCGCTTTGCTGTCGGACTGCCATCTTCATCTAGGGGACGCTTTTTAGTTGTGCTACCAGTACTGCTACTGCTTGCATCAGAATCATTGAGCTTGATAGAGGAAAAATACAAAAAATGATGAAATGATTATTTATGCCTATTTCAAAATTACAAAGACATGAACAAATAATTTCAAACAATAAATTCTTAAATGTATATGAATTGAAGCAGTTTTTGTGATTTATGATTAATTGAACACATAGTTAGATAATTTTCTTAAAAATCACAAAAATAAAAACACCTTAAATAAATTTAAAGGTTACTTTTGTAATTTGAATAAAAATAAATTTAAAAAAAAATATTTTCATGTAAATTTTTTTTTGAAAAATAATTTCAAAAAGTTGTTTACTGATAGTGAAAAAATATAGATTGAGAAGTAAACAATAATAGTGCAAGAAAAAAGTGCAACACTGACCATTGCTAGAATTTTTTTTTAAAAAAAAGTACCTCCTCCCCATATAAGTTTTCTTTTTGGATGGAAACATGGACTATTAGATTTTAAAAAGTAGAATAAAAATGTGGTTTTACGGGCTTAAAACTCAATCCATTTTAGAATCCTAGTATATTACGTGAAATCCAACAATTACAACTTTATACATTGCTTACAAATTTTTATTTATATGTATTTCACTTATACTGGTTTTCTCATCTAATGTTCTTTTTAAATGTCATTTAAGAGTTTTTTTTATATCTTTTGGGATTCTCATATCTGTGAGTTCATATTGCATGGTGGTCTTTCACTATTTTTCATGTCAAACAAAAAAAAAAAGAGCTAATTCAAACAGAACTATGCAACTTTCCTGATATTTAATAGTACCATTTTTTCTTCATTTAAAATGCAGAATATATTGTATGAGTATTAATTAAGAGCCATCCATGCATGGCATTGTCAAAAATAGGGAAATACCACTTGACTCAAAATTTTATTTTATTTTTGTCTATTCCAGTCTAGTTTGTCAACATTACCCATGTTCTTAGTGTAATTTTCATTGGCAGTAGTCTGTGGTTTTACAACTTATTTTTTCTCATTTTCAGGCTATCTTTGTACACATCTAAAATACTGATAAGAGATAAATGGTTGAATGATTTGATAACAATTTATCTGTTTACCAATACTCCATTTAATTCATCATATCAATGATTTAAAACTCCACAAAATTTCTAATTTTTATATTCATTCACTTATATTGCTATACCTGTTGCAAATCTATTGATTTGTTGTTTGTCAAATCGAAACTTGGAAAAAAAATATTGAAATAACCATGTTCTGCTGGTTTTTCTATGGTTATTATCTAATTCAATATAACCAACATCCCTAGCTCACATCATTTTTTTAATTAAAAGATAAGTTATTATGATTTTATTTTAGAATTTTTTTCCCAAATAATTTGAATAAATGGTGATTATTAATTCATTTTTCATTATAAATTTGAAAACACTCCAAATTGAACAAACATTTTAAGCTTATTTAAAATTGGTCATATTTTGAATAATCTGTTTTTGTTTCCATTTTCTACTGGAGCACTTAAATTGTTCCCAAAATATTTCTCTTTTATTTCAATATGATTTCTTTGTTACTCATTTTTGTACAATCACACCAATAAACTTAATTATACATTAAGAGAAGACTTATATGAACATAACTTTACATGCAAATAGAAAGTCAAAAATTAGGGAGGAGCAACATCAAAAATATTAATGATCCTTAAATAGGGGCAATGGAAGGAAATGTGTTAAAAAAGAATTTATTGAATTTTCTAGGCCATGATGTTTCATAATAGCAATGTTAATGCCCACAAAAAAAAAAAAAAAATGTGCCAGAGAAAAGAGAAATATCAAAATTGCAAGTGGCTGAAAGACCAATTGGACCAAACTTCAACAAATTAAAAAACATCAATAATTCTTTTTTTAAAAAATTACACATTATTAAAAAATTTTGAACCTTTTTATCAAAAAGAATATGTGTCTTAACATAAAATTACTACTACCTGGCTTGATTCAGGAATTTTCTGTTCAACCCCATTAGAATCATTAGATTTAGAATTTTTGTTGTGGCCTGCAGGAGCTGAAGTTGAATTTGTAATGGACTAAAGTAGAAAAATGTCATCCATCAATACTTATTCTAATTTTTAAAAATGAATTCTATACAAAACAAACAAATACCGTTTTGTCCTTTTTCTTAGGCTTTCCTAGTAGATGTGCTGGTATATATTTTGAGAGCTCCTTCCTAAAATATAAACATTATACATCATTTTCCATTCTTTTTTCCAAAATAATATGAATATTTATAATTTATAAAGACAAATTTACCTTCGCACATGTTTTGTTTCAATTCTCATTCCTTTTTTATATACATTATTACTAGATGCTTGTCTTGTAACTATATGAAAAAATTAAAGGCAAATTAATACGTTAAAAAACGCCATATATACTACATATATATATGCAAATATATTGTAATATTTGTAAATAGAACAAATATTTGTAAAAAAAATTATCCAATCAAAGATATTACTAAAATTTGTTTCAATAAAAAGTTAATAACACAAATTATTTGACCATAAAAAATAAAAATTTTAGTAACAATATTTCAAAAGGTAATAATAAAAACAGAATGGCAAGGATAAGTTTTTGACTTTAGCGAACATTGCCAAGTAACATTGAAGAATTTAAAATAAAGACATGTAATGTGTGTAATTTTGTAGATAGTGGTGTAAAAAAAGAATGAATGTTTTTACAAAGAAGGCCCATCATATCTCATTGAGTGTTGTAAATATAGTACTAAATGCACATGTGTTTTATCCCCTTTTTTTAGAAATAAACAAAATAAAAAAAAAAACTTAAAAAATTTTTTAAAAACTTTCCCCCCCCAACATAAATAGCCCATTTTCAAAAATTTAAAAGTCTTCACAAAAGGCTGGTACACCATTTTTTTAAACATAAAAAAATTAGCCTTCCCTAATATTTAAATACATTTTAAAACTCAACTGATCCTAACTGAAAGTTTAAATTATATTTACTTTAAACCTACTTCTTCATCACACTAAATACATACAATATTGAGATGCAGAGAAAAAATTTATTTCTCCTTTTAATGGTGGTAACTAGACAGAAAAAATTCACAGCTTTTCTTTTTAAAATTAACCTTTTTGAATTTCAAATTAAATAGATAATTATTTAAATTTATAAGCTTTCAAAGAATTCAGAAAAATATTAATATTTAATAAAATAAGTATTTGATATACATCCATAAAAAAACTTAATTTTATTACTTATATAAAAAAAGGAAATAAATATTTCAAAAAATGAAAATCATAAAAAACATTAACCACAACACAGTTGCCATTTTATATAACTATTTCATTTAACAATATGAAACATTACATTTCCAACATCTATTTTAACGTATGAAATATAATTATTAATTCATGTAAAATATAAAATTATACCACTAACACCTCAAAAGAATTGTTCATGTATTCTATATTGGATAATATTTTGAACTTTTTTTTAGTTGACTTATGGCATTCAGATAAATAGATGATTTTATAATACTGCTATTAGACGCTACATAGATGGCTGCATTGAGACCAACAAATTTAATGAGTATTAGCCATGTTGCACAATGAGTTAAACAGCAACACAAGTCCTGGTTTTGACCAAAACAATACAGCCATCAGCATGTAAAAATGATAACTCACCCTACTGTGGCTAAGGTTTTAGAATTTTAGCACATATGGGAGAAATTGAGAAGATTATGTTTTGTCACGTAAAATATCCGCAAATTATTTGAACTTTACACAAAACACATTGTAGTATTTTTCAAAACATACATTATACAGAACCTATCTGTTATAGAACCCATTAAATGAAATAACAAAACATAGATATTCTGGCTTATATTGGTTGCTATTATAAGCAGGTAATGCTATTTTTTAAACATTGTCAATCTGTTAAAGACAGTTGGTTTGAAATTAGTACTATTTACTATGTCGTAAAATTTTTATACTACTTTGTAGTAACAATAAAAATGCGGATCTGCACATTTTTTCAACAACAGTCATGCCATGCAGATGAAAGTAGGCAAGAAATACCTGGAAGTGTCACATTGTTAATCTTTATGCAATAAATTGGTTTGAGATTTGTCAAATTGCGAGTTTGAGTACCAAGTGTCACTAAAACATTGCCACATAGAGGGGTTAATGAACATTAAATTTGTAAAGCCTCAAAGTTCAGATGGTATGGAGAAATGAAAAATGGGGTGCAAGCTTGGATGTCATCCTTGTTACCTGATCAATGATTCAAAACTATTTAGGTCTGAAACCAATGGCTCTCATATAACTTCAAAATACTACCATAAGAAACAACTGTCAATTTGATTCTAGGAGAAAAAATTGTCGATTAATGATAACGATAATAACAATTTGGATAAGAATTTGCCACAACCCATCAATTTCCATAACCAATAAGAACCCATTACACTTATCCTATTTTGAATAATTTAATATGCAAACATTACAAACACAAAGGGAAAAAAAACATGTTTTAAAACTTACGAGAGTCAGAAAATTGTTGAATGTCGTGAGTTAAATCTACGTTGATATTTTCTGATTTGTTAAACTTCAAGCCCATATACCACATAGATTGATGTACATCTCTATAAAAAATATATATAAGTAAATATTATCTTAAAAGAAAGGTTTCATGTAAAAAAAGTTAAATTATTTTTAAGTCTTTAATTAGAATACAGTATACATACTGAGCATCTACAATGGGACTGAATGCTCTCATAAGTTTAATTACAAATAATATGATCCATTAAGTTTAATTACAAAAAATAGACTCATATTTCAGAAAGAATATTAAAAAATAATAAACACTACCTTACATCCAAAGTATTCCTAAATATTTGATGCACACACACATTTGAGGAGATAAAACACAAGACAAGCACAAATTACCATAAAATCCATGGTCAGAATTCAAACAGTAAAGTGCATAGAGCTGTGCCATGAAATGACAAGAAACAAGGCAATAAAATAAAAAGGCACTGATGAAATTTTTAAAAAAATTATTTAACAGAATCAAACTTAATTTCCACTACAGAAGTTGCAGACATTAACAGATTCCATAGATTGATAGTGACCACCTTATATTGGTAAACACATAACACATCTATCAAATAGCACTAAAAGCAAAAGATATTCAAGCATCAAGATCTTTTATCAGAATCAACGAGACTTCCAAAGGATGACCTCTGGGGTAAATGATACCCCAGAGGAAAAAAGCCAGATATGATAAATTGGATCACTATGACAAATCCATTGTCTCGGATACATGCTACTCAAAAAATTTTACACATCCACACTGTGAGCAGTTGGTGCTCCATCATATATTGGAACAACATTTAAATCATTCCTGCTGAAACAGGATTCAATAGCTCTAGCAAGCAAGGTATAAATGTCCAGGTAACTTAACAGGAATAGCCCAATCAAATGGTTGTGCACAGTTCTGGCCAAAATATTTAATAAGAAACGCTGCAGGTACAACCCTGGGTTTGTTAGGTGTGCTTTATCAGTTATCTATACAATACATATGGATATTAGAAATCTCTTCTAGCAGGAATATACATTCGTCGGTGAATAATTCATGTGCAAAAATGCAAATCCATATCGGTCCGTTGCAGAAATCTTGTATAAATAATCTATAGATGACAGGTCCTGAACCATCTGGTCATGGTAAAGGTGTAAAATTTTCCTCTTGCAGTATTAACCACATTTGATGGGACACAAACAGCTAGACAATGTTTATAACTATACTCAGGGTACTCACTGATATGTTGCACAATTTTGGATTGTAATGACTGGCATTACAGATTGTATTTTTACACCTGTTGCAATTTATAAAGTAGCTTCTGTTAGAGTTGCTAGCCCAATTAAGTTTTTTCAGGTATAAGTGCTGTTTAAAATGCTTTTAGTACAGTCTGAGCTTTTCTTGTATTGCCATCTGAATCCCTGCTTTTGTTACATATTTCAGCCTTCTCTTGATAACGTACAAATCCATCTTACAAGTGATCCACAGCACAATTAAAAATAACTGCAATGAACAGTATTTTAATTGCGTTCACAGTAAAGTGCCCTTTTATATTTTACTGCTTTAGTTCTGAAACATGGATTGTACTGTGATTTATGCTTATTTAGTTGTGTTCTAGCACCTCTTCACACATGTGCCATGAATTTTAGAATACCCTATATATTCAATTTACAAATGCATTTAAAAAAAAATTATTTTGCATTTTAAAATTATACATATAAAAAGTATTTCAAAAAGAATAAATAATTAAAATGAATCATTTCTTAACAAAGCATTCAATATTAATGTTTCTACTACATTGCACATAAGTAACAATCTTATGAAAATAAAAACTTACGGATCTGCATCTAATGGTGTATAAGTTTGAGGATTTACATGAGCTAGTTCAATGCTAGGGTGCCTTTCCAAATGAGTTATCAATATTCTGATTTTAGATTCAACCAAACCATACCTTTTAAAAACATATAAATTCATTAAAAATACATTGAAATTCAGAAAAATTTTAAAAATTACAAAATAGAACTTTTAAATTATTTCTTCCGAAACAGTTACTTGCATATTTTAATTACAAGTGTTATATATAGTACTTTAAAAAAAAATACAATTCCTTAAAAATCCTTTTTTTTAAAAAAGAAATTTGCTGTTTACCGCAAAATATATTATACTGTCAAATGAAATTCAAAATGTTGAATATATTTAGTAGTGATTACCATTCAAGATGTTCCTTCTTTGTTGGGGCTGTTGCTGTTAGAACAATATAATGCCTAAAGTGAAATGGAATATCCTTTTAACAGATAAATAATTTGAAAACACATTTTAATAAATAGAAAAAGATGAGCATCAATATATTAATTTTTCTAAATTGTAAATTCAAAAATTTTCTCTCCTAATGTTCAATACGTAAAAACATGGAAAAGTAAATAAATTAATATAAAATCAAAGAAAAATAGCATTTTTTAATACTTTTTTTTTTTAAATAGGCCAAATCTATTTTTAAGATAACATTGTTTATAAATAAGAATACTTACTTATACTTTGTAAAAAAATTTTCACAGGTTCGAAAAGTTTTGTCCACTCGCATCTTCCATGTAAAATGTCATCAGATACTGCAAGACCTTAATAAAAAGTAGGGATGTGCAACTTAATATATGATTAATTAATTTTATTTTTATTATATTCTTAAATAAAAAATAAAACTACTAGTTTTAACTTTTAGTCCATATATATATAGTATTATATATATGAAAAACCATGAGTGCTATCCATTCTAGTCATAACATTTGATGAAATGAAATAGCATTAATTTTAAAATGAGTGTATTGAACAAGTTAATGTTGAAAATAAAATTTAAATGCTTCTTTGAAGCAATTTTTCTTCATTGAATAATTATAATTCATCTAAAATTAACAAAACTAAAAAAACTTAAAATATTTCTTCAATTACAGATTAGAATTGTTTGAATAAATTTTCAAATACTAATGACTATTCAAATGACATATTTGGTCAAAGATACAATCTAATATCTTAATAAAATGAAAAATTCATCAAATTTAATACAAAACAATTTTAAAGTTTTGATTTAGCAAAAAACAATTTTGTGTTTGTTAAATATATTCAGGCATTTCATCCAATACCATTTTTGAAACTGGTCTGTAAAATAGTTCGTGTTGAAAGAGATACATTGAATGTAGAATTTTGTTGAGGATATGCTGGAGTTATAATTGGCATTAAATGAAACCGGTCTCCAATATTAACCTAAAATAAAATAGATTAAAATGTACAAAAATTTTTGAAGGAAAATAACAAGATCATATGCAAATATTAAAAATTTAAAATTATAAAGCAAACCTTTTAAAATTAAAATAAATATTTTACAGAACAAGTAAAAAACTATAAATTAAAAATAAAGTACGTGTTTCATCAATGAATATTTTACAAAAAGATTCATCTAAAGATATATCAAAAAATAAAATGCTAATAAAAACATTTTTTACAATTATTATAATTGCCACAATAACCTGTATCAAATATAAACTGTTGACAAGAAAAATTGCATCTAAAAATCAAGCAAATGATTAGTTCTAAAATACAAAATAGTGCAATCTCAAATATATAAAAGAACATTGTTTTCTCATGTTCTAAAAATGTATTTTCCTAGTTTTTTTGCAAGAGAAGCTTTTTATGTCTTGTAGAAGAATAACAATAAGGGAATCATTCAAGCTCATCTCCAAATTTGACTAATTCAGAATCTCATAGATCACCCTTATATGAAATTGATACTTGTGTTGAACTAAATCGAGCCATAGTGAAGGGAATATGGAATGGATGTAAATATGCAGTATAATCAAATCAAAACAATGGGAGAGCAGTTTGTGATTCATTATTTTATTTAACATCCAAGGAGCTAAATTATAACTGTGAATAAATCACACACACATTTACACTATATACAAATATCATCATTTTAATATATTTACTATACATATTTATCTGATTTACATAGTTACATGGATCAAAATGCTTATTCATAATTTCCTCACAATAAGTTAAGAATTCAACAATGTTCTGTATGTGGAAATCAAAACATTGCAATTGCGGCGCTCACCTGTTGTAAGCAATTTAGTTTCAAAACAAATCAGCAACAAGGTAGGACAAATCAACCGATGGAAAATAATGCATGAGCCTCCTCATGAACCGAACATGAGGATAGTATATTGTGCATATAGAAATGATAACAAACTCTAGCGTATTAGGATCTGTTGCACTACAATTTGTGAATTCTAACATTACAGTAGAGAAATTTCTGAAAGGCGTTTATTACTTCCAACATTTGACTGTCCATTGTAAGCATACACAGCAACAATGGTGCATCAAGGACAAGTAATGGACAAAGAAACGAACACCACTATTTTTCAGATAAATGATAATTCTTCTTACTACATCACGCTATATATGAGCATGGTGGCACAGAAGCAATTATTTCATGCTCTAGCATTATGCCTTGACATACAAATCTTTCACTTTGTTAACAGTTTGGAGTGTCATTCGATTTTACTTTTGCATTCACCTCCAACATTCATTCCTGATACAACAGAAACTACTACATCTCTTCAATTTTGGGGCCTGATATTACGAAATATTTGAAGGAAAAATACAAGGTAAAGTTTTAAACAGGACCATACAAACACTCATAAAACATTCAACAGTTTATTCCCTTTAAGTTACACCACTGTTTTGCACCCATCTGATTCATCATCCACCAAATACATATAGTTGATACATGGAAAAAAACATGTCTAGCACATATCTTTTGTAATGCTAAATGAACTTTAGCAACATATGCAAAGAAAACATTCAGCAAATCACAATACTTGCCAACCAGTTACTACATAAAGACTAGGACATCACTGAAATGGCTCTCACATTTGGGAGGGGGGGCGACTTGCCTTATCTACAAAGGCTTGAGTGCCAAAATACAGCCCATTTGGGAAGGGCTATATTCTACTAATAATAAAATTAAGAATACATACTCGAGGATCCCAGACTTCAAAATTCAGCTTATTTTCTTCAGGTTGTTTCAACAAAACTGGTTTGGGCCATGGCCTAGTAGAAAAGTTAAAATATTAGTAATCATAAGCATTTTTAAATAAATTTACAAGCTTAAAAATACTGTAGTATAAAAATTCTAAGCAAACTTAAGTACTGAATGAACACAAGAAAAGTAATGGAACTAAAAAAAACACAAACAGATACATTTAAAATATTTGAATATATTTTTGGCACACAAAACAGAAAACATACCATTGGGAAAATACTAGGAAAAATTTATGCACTAAAGTAGAAGCTGTTGCATTAGGGTATAATTGACAAGTCCTAGCGACCAACATTGCCCAAGACACACCTCCTAAGTAGCCCAAAACATTGGAATAAACACCATGCCCTAAAACAAAAAAGCATAAAATTAAGTCAAAAGCACTTGAATGAAAGTTTTACTATAAAATGATTCTTACACAAATAATTATCTTACTCTTTGCCCAAAGTTTTATGGAACGTAATGCTAAACGAAAACTTTCTCTATTTGGAACAAGATGAAGAATTTCGTCTGTTACTCTACAACCTGGAAATAAGAGAGAAAACATATATATGCTATTTTTTA
This sequence comes from Trichonephila inaurata madagascariensis, assembly GCA_019973955.1. Taxonomy (NCBI): domain Eukaryota; kingdom Metazoa; phylum Arthropoda; class Arachnida; order Araneae; family Nephilidae; genus Trichonephila; species Trichonephila inaurata. Next base: position 48,412 of record BMAV01019552.1, read on the forward strand.
AAATTGATTTAAGTTTATATAAAAATAAATTCTATACATATTTTAAAAGAACTAACTAAATATTCCTAAAAACTAAAACTCAGTTCTGATAGAAACTAGTACTTAGTTTACACTCATCAAGAAAATATTTTATTATTTTCAACTTCACATAAATTAAAAAAAAAAAAAAATCATTCCAATATCGAGTAAATTTGTAAAAAAGTAATTTATTGGAAGTTTAGCACATTTTAAAAGCATTAGATACTGAGTGATCAATATTTAAGTACAAAAGACTTAACCCCATCAATTATACTAATAAATATAAAGACCAAAAAAATTAACTTAATATATATTTGTATAAAAGAAATTATGAAATGAAATCTAAAATTTAATTTTGATTAATTATGAATAAATATAACTTAACAGGGAAAATACATAACATTTCTACAAAATGAAAGAAGAGATCAAAATACTTTTAAGTTATTAAACAAGATAGAAAAAAACTTAAGATACAGATTAAAGAAATTATATATATATACATATTTTCCTATTATGTTGAAAGTTTCTGCTGTACAAGGAAGGTTGGATCCATAAAGCATTGCTAACCCTAATTTGCTGTCCTAATTCAGCGACAGCTTTAGAAATCATAATAGGTCTCCAGTTTAGTCCAAAGACTTTTTTGTATCTACATTTGTTGTGTCTGGTGAATTCCAATTTCTTCCTGCTTTAGCACTGTAGGTTTTAGTACTTCTTCACTTTTATTTTATATATATGTGTGTGTGTGTGAGTATATATATATATATATATATATACACACACATACATACATCAGATTAAAGGAATTTACTTCAATTTCTAATCAAAACTAATAGATTAAACAACAAAAAAAAATGTATACAATTTGTTTTTTTTAAAAATTAATTCAGCTTTGACAACTTCCAACAGTAATTTTGTATAAAACAAGAATATTTCTTTTAAAATAGTCTCAGCAAAAAATGCTCAAAAATAAAGATTTGATTATGAATGTGGGTAGGTTAGAAGTGAAGTTTAACAGCAAGCTACTAGGGTAAGATTTTAAAAGTTTCTAATTCAAATAAAAAAAACTCATTTAAAATGAGTAATGTTTATGGAGATAAATGAAAAACTTTCAAGAAATCTTTACCATTAAGACTCCGCACGCATTTATGATCCAAGTTCTTTAAGAGACTAACATCTCGAAGATCTTGGTTCTCAGGAATGTCCTTTAGGGCTAAGCGTGCGAACAACATATCAAGCTAAATTAATAAAAGAAAGATCATAAATAATGGTACATGAATTTGATAAATATTGCAATTTAATATCTATAAATATAATTTTAAGAAATAATTGATTGAAATGCATAAAAACTTACTTCAATTCCATCAAATGTCATCTTAATAACAGGTACATATGCTTCTTCAACAGCCTGAAATTAAACAAAACAATGGGTTCACATATGTATAAAAAATGAACAATATTTTTGCTGATGTTCACATTCATTTCGAATACTACTTATTAAATTCATACTATTATTTTAATTTTAGGCTCTACTTTTTAAAAAACTTTTTAACTTGCCAACATAACCATCAAGAATGCGTATTTCACATGCAATTTAAAAAAAGAAGTTTTTTTTTAATGAAGAACAATGGTTTTTTTTTTAAAGAAGCTTTTAAAAGAGAATAACAGATGCAAAATTCTTTTACAGAAAAATAAAATATCATTCCACATACGTATTCTTAAAAACTGCACACATACTTTTGCATCCAAACATTAAAATTTTAAAAAGGTACCAGTATAAGTTATATAATTCATATTATAATACTCGAAGTAAAATAATTTAAAAAATCTTACTCTAAGATCTTGTACTTCAGGTTGTTTTCGCAAAAGCTCAACAAATGAAGTAAAGAAATCAGATCTTTCTACATGTCTTGGGGCAACACACAGGGTATCAATATCAGCACCTACAAATGATAATGGTTTTAATGGAAATAATTTAAAATAAATATACCATTTGTTCAGATATAGGAAAAAATATTACCTTTCGTGTGCACTCCCAATCTATATGAACCAAAAGTATAGATTTTCCCACCTACTGTTTCGGCTACATTTGGAGGCATATTCTAAAATAAACACATGCTTTGTTAGTATTTGCGTTTAAAGGCAAGATTTTTATCATTATAAAATAAGCAGTCTCTTACTTTTTTAATACTTATTTCTCGAATCCATTGTTTGACCAACTGATTTATTTTACTCAAAACTTCCATCCTAGTAAAAATATGAAAAGAAATTGAAATATAATAAAGAAACATTAAAGTATTTGTGCTGTAAAGAAGCTTATATCTTTAGAATAAGAGAACAAAAATGATAAAGAAAATGTCTGTTTTCTTTAGAGTTAGAAATTGAATTCAATCCAAGAAATTCAGAATTAAAAATAAAAATTAAAAGGTACAAAATGTATGGGATTTGTAATAAAATGTTGTTAATGTATTTTGTATAAAGATAATGCAATTATCCATATTATCTTTAATAACATTTTAAAAAATCTTTTTAAAAATTCAGTACTTTAATTTTTAGGAGTCTGATAAGTTTAAGAAAATGTTCAAGATAAGCCTTCCTCCCTATTCTGCTTTTCTTCTAAAATTGATTTATCTTTGACATGTGTACAACCAACATACCAACAGTAATAAAATAATAGGTCTCCTGATGAGTAGTAAGAATGTTTTCAGTTAATAAGTCTCTTATTTAGCTTCATTATAATATACATTAAATTAAAAGAGAACTTTATTAGTTTTTTTCAGATTATCCACTAATCATTTTACCAATATTTTTTATGCATGGAAATGAAATGTGAATATAATACTTTTATGCTTTGCACGCTTTCATTCAATTCCTACTATTAGCTCACTCTCTCTATTTATATATATATTTAACTTGTTCAAATTTTCAATCATTATTAAAATATTTTTCATCATTAATAAATAAATTTTTTAAAACTTGTAGTGGATGACACTTGATGTTAATACTTTTTTCAAATATTAGTTAATTAATTTAATCTTAATTACCAGTTTTTTTTTCGCCAACTAGATTCCTCTCCATTGCTGTAACTGCTTTAAACATTGACAAAAGTTGGCATCGAAAACTGGTTTTTCAGCTGAACTAACCAAACCGGGTGTGCATTGTTAAAACAATGCACATAAATCATGCTCTTTTCAATTCCTACTATTAGTTCACTCTCTCCCTATATACATATCTTGTTCAAATTTTCAATCGTTTATAAAATACTTTCTATTCATCCATTTAAAGTAGGAATTGACTTACAATTTATATATATACACTAGTTACTTTAGACAAGCAAGATGATCAGAAAGCTGTAACAAGACGAAGAAGATCCTAGACAACTATACTTATTCTGTAAAAGAGCATTTCTTTCAGCAGACAAATCAATGCTCATAATTCATTGATTAATTTCAACCATTTTTTTTTGGTGCATAATTTTTTTTTTCAGCAACCATACATTGTGTTTTAGTTTTATATTTTTAAACTTTTGACACATTTAGAGATATTTTACATAATATCTGGAAACTTAAGGCTAACAAAATGCATATTTAAAAAAAATATATCAAAATAAAATTATTAAATAGAAAAAAATTACATAATTAAAATTATTATATGAGATCTAAATTTTAAATAGCACTTTAATCAGAAAGATAATTTATTAGGAAAATGCAATTTAAATGATTTGTTTGCTCATATTTATGGGTTAAAAAGAGCTCTATTGCCTGTACTGAGTACAATTTTTTCACTGATTGAGACATTTTTAAGCAACATACTTTTTTAATGATTTTCTGGAATATAAAGAATAATCTAAAATAATATATATATATAAAGTATCAATGTTTTGTAAAAAAAGAAATGTTTACATTGTAGCTAATTGATTTCAGGTTAGTCAAATAAAAAAGTGTTCATTTAAAATAAAGGAGAAATAAAATCACCTATACATCTACAAACACTACAATTGCAAATTTCTTATATAAATCTGTGTTTATATTATGTTAAAAAAAAACATTAACAAAAAATGACAATAACTTTTACATTAAATTAGGGTTACTTAATATCCAAATCCTTAATCTTTTCGTGATGATGTACTGATCAACAGAATACATTGTAGAGACATGTGTGTCACATATGAATCACCCAAAAATGTCACCAGCAGCTGGAATCATGTTTTGTACTGGCTCAACAGGTTTGCCCATCCCCACAGAAAAGAGCATTGAACGGCATGCTGTCCGAAAAGGGGGTTCGAGACTGGTGCATATATCACACGCCCGTCGTGAAAGGGTTCAAGTGTTAGTGTAACTGTGATAAGTATTTAAATTAAAAATCTTACATGATTCAAGTCTTTCGGTTCACCCCCCTCCTATATAGTACATGTAAGTGCATTTTACTATATTACATGAAAATTATATAGTCACAATAAATTATAATCTACTATACTAGTACTGAAATGATATAAGTGTTTTTGATATAAAATACAGTTGGACCTTTATTTAACTAAAGTGCTAAATCCCGAAAAAAATTTAATTATGTGACAAACTCGTTAGATAGAATCATCTTTCAATATACTTTATAAACCACATGAAATAAATTTTAAATTCATAAACACCCTACATTATTATAAAAAATAATTATTTGTACACCTTTTTTCAAAAATTTATATCTATTTATTTTACAAATCTTACTATCAAAATAAAATCTGCCAGGAAATAAAAAAAAGAAAACTTTGCCTAGAAATACATTGTATTTTCAACTTTAAAAAAGTAATTTTTTAAAGTAAAAATTAATGAATTTTAATGACATTTTTATAATTTTAAACAGACATTTTTTTGTAAACAGTAATTTTAAAGTCTTTTAATTTAATTATTGATAAAGTTTATTAATTCTGTTTGAGCTTTTTTTGTTTGAAAAAAATGGTTTTTTCTCATGTTTCAGCATCTTTGTAATGCACCAAAACTTTCATCAGGTGTATTTTCTTCACACTGTGATCCACATCAAATTGTTTCAAATGATTTTATCATTTCATCATACAAAGTTCCAGAAATATTTTTAAAATATGGAGGAAAAATTAAATCAAAAGAGAAAAAGTTTGTTAATTAGAAAATACACTTTGCTATTTAAAGATTATTTTACGAAAAAAATCATAAAATATTCTTGCATCCAGGAAAAAGCTTGCAAAATAGAGAAATTCACAAAATGGAGGTTTGACTGAATTATGAGTTGATAAGAAAGATTTTAAAAAGGCACAGAAAAACAAATATTATCTCTAATTTTTATTTGATAAAACTATATTCATTGTGACAATACAAATAAATATACAGATATCTTTATAAATTATAATAAACTTTTCAAGATCACCTACATTTAAAAATTCGAAATATCGAAACATAAAAAAGAATAACCAATTCTATAAACACAAAGATATTTTTCTAAAAATATATTTCAAATACTTATTAAAAACAAAAATATAAATTACCGATGGGCCAATTCTTCATCAGATTCAAAAAGACCAAAATCTCGTAAAATCTTTTCTAATTCTTTAGTTCTTTGAAGGTCATCCGGTTTAGGAGAGGCTGTACTTATTGGTGATGTTACACCAAGTGTCACTGTTTTATTATTTTGATTGCTATTCTGGTTTGCAGTATTATTTACTACAGTACTATTATTCCACATGTTTTTTAGATGTGTGCTAAAAACAATCCATAAAAAATTATAATAAAAGAATTAAATGTGGTTAACATGAAATGCAGAACAAACAACAATTACTATGAAGAAATTACCATGAGAAAAATATTTTCAAAATCAAATTACTCTTGAGCATACATACATATAAAAAGAAGAGTTCAACAATTTCCAAAAGTTCACATTCAAAGTAAAATGACACGAGAAGGAAAAAAAATTTACAGCTCTCGCTTTTTAAAGGGATTTGATTATTTTGATTAGTGTTTCTAGTGTCACACATTGTGTCATTAAAATTCGGGTTAGTTCGTTATAAGGAAATTTCAATTTCCAAAAATGATAAATTACCAATTTTTTATGCTTTATTCATGCAGTACAATTCTTTAAGCTATAATTCAATATTAGACTGTAAAAAAATTTTTTTATCATTTATTTATAATATTTCTATATAGAAATTAAATCCCCTCCCCCCTTTTTTGTGTCATTCAAAATCAATAAAACCCCTCTATATTGCATAACCTTAAATATTATTTCAATTTAAATGGGATGAAGAATCTATTGGAAATAATCTTTAAAAATTATCATTAAAGCTTCAACATGAATAAGAAACAAAGTCAAACAAGATAAGAAACATACAAAATATTTCATTTTAAAAACCAATATTAATTACACATATTTAAAATTTATACTTTACTTTTTTCAATCAAATGAGAAAACTCTTTGTTTACAAACAGAAGTTTTTGCCCTTTGTAACTTGTCATTTATGTGATGCTCAAGACATGTCCGGAGACCATTTAGCCACTTATTCTGAGCTTCGTGACATAGCTATAGCTAATGCAGTTAAAAATCATTGCAAATTTTATCATGTTTCTGAACTGAATCGCTCTACCCATCATATGTTTTGGTCCGGTGTAGGATAAGTCTGACATATTATCACAGTCTACTGGCGATATTATATAAAACAAAGCCCAAGGTTGGCAAGTTATTATAACTTGGCAATTGTTGCCATAATACGCAAGTACCAAACAATTAATACAAATATGAGCCTTACATTCAATTTCATATTTTGAAAAGATAATTTGTGGAGGGAAATACGAATAGCATATTGGTGAAACAACAGAGCTACTAACAGATAACATTTTTTTCTAAAAGTCAGATCTCTAGACAATGGAAGCAACATTAGAGCTTCTAACAGATGACTTTTTCCTAAAAAGTGAGATCTCTAAGCAATAGAAGAATTTCAAAGACAAGGTGGAAAAGGTTTTGGTTACTATCATATGAATCATATCTATAGTGTGTTTATTTCCAACTATAGCTCAAACATATTGTAGTTCTCTTAAAGCTTTACAACCTCAAGACCAGTGGCATAACGTATACCCCCACGTTGCAAGGGGGCCCCAAGGCCTGACTGATGCCATGTATTTAACCAATTGACTTTGCAGGAGGGGAGGCTAATATTCTCTGTTATGCTACTGCCAAGACATTTCAGAATGCTCAGCATAGTAGGATTTCTTCCAATTTATACAGAAATTAAGTCTCCAAGGCAGAAAATTCAAGTGTATTAGAGTAGTTATCTTGCAGTCTTCTTTGCATACATATCTGTGGTAGTATCTTCGTAAGCCAGTAACAGCCTCTGGACAAACGTGATCACTTTTGTCTAGTGGTATATCATGTGCTTATGAATCCAGAGATCGTGGGTTCTGTCCCTCGGAAATATGCCGCCACATTGGTGACCTTGACACTGAACTAAGAAAAACACAACCTCTGTGCAGCTTTCGTGATGCCATCTCCCTGCCATCAGATCCACTTGACACAGCAACCAAATTCGTCAGATCCACTTGACGCAGCATCCAAAAGTCGTCGGACCCACTTGATGCAGTAATCAAAGTTGTCAGACTCAAGAAACGCCACCAAAAACAGCAACAACACACGTGCTACACATACTCAGCATAACAAAAAATTGTTTGCCTATCCATCGCTTCACTGGTGGGGAGTACTGTTGTGGTATCTTCACAAGCCAATAACAGCATCCCAAAAAATCACTTAGCCTAGTGGTTGCACCGCGCTTTCAGACCTGACCTCCAGGTTTGTCAGTAGGCATTTCATACCTAATGAATGAGCTACAAAGAGCTTAATTTTTAAAATTGTATCAAACTTGAGGTTAAGATATGAATAGGGGTTTCGTTTAGGATGTCTTTTATCAAGGTTTAATGGCACAATAACAATTTCATTCTCCCTGTTATTTTAGTAACCTTTGATAAAATGAAGTGCAGATACATTCCTATCCGGTGTCATGTGTTTTTTGAAATACTCAAAATTTTACATTTATATTTACTGCATCTATTGTGTTGCAAATTTATATAATTTTTTTTAAAACATTTTCCCGCAGTTAATTTTCTTGAACAGTAGGACTGAAAAGTATGATTTACATTCTTTTTTTAATATTTATAGAGTACAAGGAAAAAAGGAGGTATTTACATATTATTGCAACAATAACCAACTCTATTAATAATTCGACAAGTTGGCACCTTGATTTCCTATGTGTCGTACGTCCTGAATTGGCAACCAGGTGCTTTATTTCATATGTTACCAATAAATTGTGATAATATGTAAGTACCAAGGTTTGATTTCAAACACTACTGAATGTTCAGTATGCAAAAATGACATGCATTAGATGGTACTTTTTTGTTTTAAGGGACCGTTGGCGATGGTTGAATTTTTGCCAAATTAAACACCAAACACAAAATAAGGTAATCTCAATGCCAGATTCAATTCTTCAATTGGTGCTAATTTGACATCGGGGGTAGCAGCGCCAAGCTGTTGTTTATGTTCGCCAAGATGGGCGATAATATTACTGGTTTACCTTAATATTTTTATAGTCTGTGATGTGGTTGCCATGGGGATACATATTTAAAAATAATTTTATTGTTTTCCCCTGAACCCTTTAATTTCACGATTTCTTTAAAATTAACCATTTTCAGAGTAATTTTTCTATTGTTTGCGCTTCTGTTTAATTCTGGGCTATTTTGAATATGGATATTTCTAAAATATGAGTAATAGAATATTTTTTCTTAAAAAAATAAGTGTTGTGCTTTTAATTATCACTATAAATGTTTAAAAATGTTTTTTCTTTTTTCATTTTTTTCGATGAAATTAGTTGAAGGAACCCTTTCAGTGCAAGTTTCATATTCAACTTTCCCTACTTTGTAATTGATATTCTTAACTAATTTTAACATTAGTAATTATTTTTTTTCATAATGAAAAAAAGCAATTATTACTATGTGTAATAATCCTTGTAATATTGTTTTTTGTAATTGTTCTTTTAACATTTATTTATAACATTTCTGTTGTTTATTTATAGCTATTCTTATGTTATTTATTTATAGTTATGTATTAGAAGTTTTCTTATGGATTATTTTTATTTTTTTACAATTCGACTATTCTTTTTAATAATTACTATTTACTTATATTATATGATTATTATTTCTAATAACTGTTATAAAATCGTACTACATGAATACTATATATAATTACGATAAAATAATATAAGATTATTATATGCTGCTTATAATACTATTATTAGTACGTTATTTTTTATTGCATATTATTATTCATTATTTATTGATTGATCTAGGTTATTCTCAATATCTTCCTATATCCTTTATTTGAAATACATTTCAATGTATTTCAAAACAATTCTTTTAAATTATTCATCATATTTATTAATTATTCATCATATATATTAATTCATTAAATTACCGCTAGGCTGCCATATTGGATTTCATTCCAGCAACAAGCAGCACTTGGCGCCATTGCCCCCGTTATCAAATTAGTTCCCTTCAATTACTTTACCGATGAAGAACAGAATTTTTAATTGCTTCTAATATTCAAGAAAAAGAGAGTTTTCTCATAAAATCATAACCACAAATTCATACAGATATGAATTGTGGAGTTGCCAAGCTGTGTGCCACGATGCTGTTTATTGTGCCATTTTGCACTTCCTCGCATACACTCTACCGTTTGTTTATCCAGAAACTGTTTGTCACACTCAAAGTGATACTTATCAATCAAAGTGAAATGTTTGCAACCAGCATCTTCCAGTTCATCCAATTTATAAGCCTTAGAACAATCTGAGAGAAGTTGGTCTTTCTATGACATTTTCATGTATTACAGCCAATAAAATTTTTGCTGATCTCTCAGGAACTGCAGCTAAAAAGTATTCTTTGGATTCTCTGCAAAATCCTTCAAAAATCCATCAATCAGGAAGAAAATGGCCAATACTGCTCTTTCTCCAAGTGAAGAAGCTTTCATTTATTTTGATTATCTTGCCACATTCACCAATTTTCACTTTTGGCTGAGCAATTAAAGCTGCAACACAAACCTCCCACATATAATTGTTCCAATCCATAGTTGGATTATGTTTCATATCAAGTTACAATTTGCAACATTCAACCAACATCATCTCCAAGCACCTAAAGTAAATAAATCTCACAACTGTGAGAAAAGGAGTTTTAGTCTTCGAACCAGTTGTCCGCAATTTTTTTTATTAGACTACAACATTTTTTTCTACAATGCCGTTTTACATGTTCAGTTTCAAATTCAATTTAATTTCATGCACTTTAAAGCACAACTGTACATTTTTAATTAAACCTTTTCTTTGAAATAATTTCGCAGCAGATTTTGGTTAAAGTGTAGCATGGAAGGGGGGGCACTTAGCGCAGTCCTTTTTTTTTGGTAACTAAAAACGGTCACCAAGGTACTTTTTTCGGAATTATTTATTATAGAATGAATTCGATATCTCACCATGACATTTAGATAAAAATCGTCAAATCCAAAGTGGCCCGCTTATACTACACTTGAGCCCAGACTTTTCATTGTTTGGCAATTTCCAAATTGTGAAATCCACAGTAAAAAAAAAGACAAAACAATGTATGACACAAGTAGGGTTGCCTATGCTCTCTCCAGAAAGTTGTCTTTTCACACATGTGCCAAAATCACTCTAACTCTTGAATTGTGTGATAGGATTACCACTATTAATAAATTATTACTGTCAATTAGTGATTTTTTAAACTTTTCCTGAAATGGAAAAGTACCCATTTGATTGAGCATTCAATTAATGAATTTGTTTCAAAATACCGGAAGAGAAGAAAAAATAAGCATCACATTAGGTCTATGAGAAAATAGTGATTGAAGAGATACTGATTACAGGAGTTCTAAAGGCCCACTCAACTTCATTTCTTTATAAATTAATGTCTCAAAGAAAACAGTCCTGAAGGATGTTTTCTTTCAATCTGGACAAGAAAACTGAATCACTTCACATGCAAGATTCAATTCTATTCTTAATTTTCCAAGTTCATGTTGCAAAGAATGCATGAAGACAATGCTAGTAAGCAGTATTGCTCTTTCTAGGTGGTCTTATAAGGTTTACTTTTCTTCAGAAAAATTAGAATTCTACTAGTCTTTGTTTATTAAGAATGGTATAATTCTTATTTCACACACAGCATTAAAAAGATTCATCTCATTCAATTTCAATAATTCCTTTTCAAAAAGGTTGAAGTTGATATTTTACAATGTTTTATTGTTTCTCTATCAGCACATAATTATTATAGGGACCATGTGTTGATTACTTTACTGAGGTGTTATTAACATGAACACACACAACATTCGATATGATGTAGTCATTACAAACACAATAATCTACATGTTGCTGAACATTTGTATGGTGTCTTGGTCTTTAAATTCAATACATACTTTGCAATCTGCAAATAACTACTAGAATATATAGGAATACTGAATATGATTTACATGATTATTATGATGATTTACATTTGATATCCTCTGGAATTTTAAATAAATCTCTTCAAAATAATGTTCCCTTTGTAATAATTATAAAATTAAATGATAAAACTGAATATGTATATTCATAGAATTATATTATGGTAAACACTTAAAGAATTCAAAAGAAAAAGTTAGTCACATTTTTTAAATATAAACCAAAAAAATTTTTTTGGATTTATACAATTTAACAAAGCAATAATTTAAATAAAGTACAGTCTACAATAATAAAAATTTCAATCATATGGCTTTGGACACAACTGTTACAATCTCTATTGTAATTTGCTGAATTTAAAGAAGGTTTGTATTTTACTATGAAATATATTAAGTATCAGTTTTTGACAAAGCCATAACTGTACTAAGAATTTAATAAATTTTAATTTCATATCATTGTAAGCAAATTTTAAAAAAACTCACATGGGATTCTATTTTAAAAACAGAAATTTTATTAAATAAGCACTCAAAACCTACACTTTTCGAATTAAGCTCTTCATATAATTTATATTTCATAATTTTTTAAAATTAAAATACGTAATTTTATTCAATTTTGATGTATATATGTACTAATGGTACATTTCTTCATATTTTAGATAAATATTTAAAATGATTGGTCTTCGTTTATTAAATAAAACTAGATTATAACAAAAAACATATTCGTCTAGAAGCGACCAATCAACATTTTAAAAATGAAAAATATCAAGACTAATTATCTTTAAAAAAAACACGCAATTCTTTGAGAACGAATAATAAAAAATAAACGTCATTGGAAATTACTATTCAAATGACTCTCGAGATAGAATTTGGAGACTTTCACTACAAAAAAGTAAACTAGCTCGACTTTAATAAAATATATCATTTCATTTAGTAAAAAAATACACATTACAGATAAATCAAACACTAAAATAGTACCTCATCATAATTTACCATTTGACGAAATTCAAATTTATTTCATCCGTTGTTCTCCTCCAATAATTTTTAGATACTAGTTTTCGTTAGCAATTACAAGATTCTTTCGTTCAAACACGATTTTATTTCCACGCGGTTGACAAACTGATCACAATATTTCATATAAAAATTTGATTTAAGAATTACTATAAAATTTTGAATACTTTAACATGGCGAAGTCGCGTAAAATATCTTCCTTTTGTATAAATTTCCGCAAGTGCGTTTTGTTGCCACCTGTAACCACTAAATTTAAGACACGAGCGAGCAACACAAAAATTACAGTTAAAAAACACTTAACAAAAATTTATAACAAATGATTAACTCATTAATATTTCTTTTTTCAGTAGATATATATTGATGAAGTAGAGGTATAATAATATCAAAAACCCAAATCAAGATAACGCATTCAAGAAGGATTACGGATCAATGAGTCCTCTTTGCACCATTGTTAAAAGTGGCCCAAGTATCAAAATTTCTTGGATGCTCTTTGGGGCCAAATAAACTGTTTCGATTCTTTTGCTTATACATGTTGAGGTCCCTGTAGTTTGGAGCCCCCATATTATTGATATGGCAGCTTTAAGCCAGCTTGTTATATAAAATCCAAATTCCTTGCAACTGTATTAATCGTTTCCCCAGAAAAATACGGCTTTCGGAAAGGTCATCCAAGCACACGCAATCTAAAGCTGAATTAATCAGCTAGAAATGTCGAGTGTCAAAACTCTAGCCAATCAGAGACTTCATCTCGGGCGAAATGAAGTCTCTGATTGGCTAGACGCTTGACACTCGACGTTTGTACGCCTTGGTGTGAATTCAGCTTAATGAGTGAATGTGTATTAATGTCACCCTATTTAGCTACACGAAGAATTTTGACGATGGACCTTATAATTCTGAATCATGATCAAGAGATGATGACGACATCTGAGCTGGCTCCTCTTCTCCTAACTTCCACGCAACGTCAAAGGGAGTACGTTTGAGTCCCTACAGATTAATCGCGCATCAGCCCCTTTACACGGCGGGTCTTCAGCGGCAGTAAGCTCGAACTCATGGCATGCCAGCCACTAGTCCGTGAACTTGATCACTAGGCTGCCTCAGCCTTCGTACACAATCTATTACGAAGGGTCAATATTATATATAAATGAAGAATACACCAGTGGATATTATTTTCCCCGTTGGACATTTACTATATATAAAATGTGCCTTTAGATAAGTCATGATGGTCTCACTTATAAAATAATCAAGTTAAGATTCTCTCATCAGATAATTAAAACCATTGACTAGAAAGCTCTCTAGAAAACAGATCGTTCAGAGTTAGGACTAACAAAAATCACTCAAAGATGGGCGTTGTTTAAGGAGGCTCCTTTTCAGTGTGCCTTTTATAAAGGTGATACTCATTGTGTCTCCATTTTGTCAATTGATTAAACATTTAAATAATAGAAAAACATACCGATATCATATTAAATATAGATTAGATAAGAACTAGAATAAAACTCATTTAAACAATTTTCAATTGAAAGAAAGACAATTGTGTGTGAATCTTCCTTAAATAATAACAGTATTTTATATACAAAAAGGTGTTGCAGTTATTCTCATTTATCACTCTTATAGAATGTAACAGTACAAAGCCTACAAGTACAAAGACTGGGAAAATTATTACAACTGGGATTGTGAAGATTTTCCATTCCAAAATCAACCTCTCTATGTTTAAAGAGTATCTTGATGGGGACCAATTTATGATAATAATGCCCGAACGGTTTCCAAGCATTTTACTGCGTATTGTAATAGATTATTTTCTTGATATTCAGCATTTCTTAAGGTATCCGACTACGTTCGGAACCGTGATTTTAAAAAAGCGCATAAATGGATAATTTTCATGATATTTAGTGTCACTTAGATTAAAATACATGTATAAAATTGTTTTAAGGACATTTTGACAAAAAAAATTATTTAAATACAATATTTCGGCAAAAATTAACTTAGAATAACCTTTTTTCAAAATGTTCTCCTTTTGTGAAAGATGCTTCTATTATAATAATATTTTACCTGTATATAGCTCAGACCTCAGTACAGAGGCTCAACTATGATTTTTGAAAAATTCACATTATATTCAGAGTTACAACCATTTGAAATAATTATCGGCATTTTTTTCTTAAAATTTTTCCCCTCTGTTGTCGTAAAACACGGATAAACCCACTTCTAAGTTATATATTTCAAAAATTCTAGTTGAGCCTCTGTACAGACCTCTGAGCTATATACAGGCAAAATATTATTATAATAGAAGCACTTTTCACAAAAGGAGAATATTTTGAAAATGGGTCATTCTATGTTCATTTTTTGTCAAAATATTGAACTTAAATAATTTTTTATTGTAATACTATTCTTAAAACAATTTTATATACATTTTCTAATCCAAGTGACACTAAATATCATAAATATTTTCCATTTATACGGTTTTTAAAATCACGGTTCCGAACGTAGTCGATACCTTAATGCTGGTGTTTTCTAAATAAAGAGTTTTCGGTGTAAATTGCGCAGCCGTCATTTCTAACGATCTCGAGTTTTCTTTTTGAAATTTTTCATTCCCAAAATCAAGTAAAAATATTTCACTTATGTCAGGAGTGTACATACACCTCTTTTATGGGAGGAAGGTACATTCTAAAAAACACGTTATGAAAGCACAGAGGCTTAATTTCTACGGTAAAAATTAGAAATTTGTTGGTCTATGGGGGGAGGGGGTGATATGTACCCTCACGATCCTCCCCCCTTTTGTATGGCATTTGTTTAAGACAGCTAAATTAACTTTCACATAAGTTTTTTTTTCTTTTGGATGACTTTTAAAGAATTTCAACTACTTGAATATGAGGACAAATTGTTTATTTTTACAGATGTAAAATATATAGACATATAAAAAAAATATTAATAATTTTACTATTTTGCCAGTTCCAGGAAAAATAAATATTTATGGTTTTGGGGGGGGGGTCACATTTTTTTAATATTATCAACGCATAATAATTGTGTGTTTAAGAGCTCTTACATTTCCCTTCAATTTAATATGTTTATATGAAAGGTTTTATAGAATATTTAATGGAAACACAATCAAAATGAAGTATTTAAAAATAAAAGATATTTTGTAAAGAAAAGTCCTGAATGTTCGGAGAAGTAAGCCGAAGTTTAATATATAAAAAGTTCGCAGTTTACTTTAATTATTTTTCTTCGTCACGAAGATCGATGATTTTTCTTTTCTTTGGGAGTTCAAGATTACAAATCCTTTAAGTAATTTTATATTGTAACAAATGGTTTTATTTATCATTTATTTATTGTAATGATTACTAGATGGCGCCACCAGACAGAGTACTTGGAGGTTTTTTCCCCTGGTGGGGAAAACCGGTAGTTGATTGATTAAAACGGTGGATATTCTGTTGTACGCATCGCGCGAGAAGTCCTTCCCCCATGTGTTCCTGTAATGTTATATATTTATTCTAGAACTGCATAAATGTACCTATGTACAGTAAATAAACTGTATTTAGCCCTGAGGTGAATAAATTTCATCTAATGATCTATCCATTCATCCCAGCGTATTAAAACTGGTGCCCAGACCCGTGGCTCGAAGCTTTACGACCCCGTAGAAGCAAAAACCGCCGCTGTGAGGAAACGCAGCGGGAAAATGAAAATTTAACCGGCTCAGTACTAATACTTTTTCATTTTGAAATCACCCGTCTACGGTCCTGCCGATAATCTTTGGAAATCGAAAGAGACAAAATGAATCATCCTGACTTCAAATTGTCGTAGAGGAAAAGAAGAAACCTTTTTCCCCGTTGAAAGTTTTCAAATTCGCGGTAGCAATCCTCTACAGTGTGTTATGCTAGAGATAATTTCTTCAAAATTCGCGGTAGAAATCCTGCTACAGTGCGTTAGTGCTAAGTGATTATTCTTCAAAATTGCAGTAGCAACCCTGCAATAGTGTTTTGTGCTTTTTTTTCATATAAAAGGAGCAACCTGCTACGGGTATTGTGTGTGGGGCCGTGTTTTGCAAAAAAAAAACAAGTGATAGCAATCCTGCTACAGTGTGGTGAGTGTTTTTTTCAAAGAAAAAAAGAGAAAGTGATAGCAATCCTGGGAGAGTTTTTTAAAAAAAAAAAGGAAAACAACCCTGCTACAGTGTTATTGATCATTATACATTGATACTGATTATAATAATCATTTTGCTTGATATATTATAGAAGAATTTCATATTGAATTTTTGTAGCATTACACAATTGTGTGTGTGTGATGATCTTTTTTTTATTATTTTATTTCATTTATTTTTGATTCTTACAAATGGAAGAGAGAGAGAGAGATAATTTTATTTTCCCTTTTATATTAATTTATTTTCTTGAGATAACATTTCCTGTTAAATATTTTGAATGGCCCATTGATAATTATTATTTTGCTTGATATTTTACTGATTTCATATTGAATTTAGGTAGCATTCATTACATGCCTGATTATTTTAGTTTCGTTTAGTATTTTCATTGCATTGAATTTTTGTACCATTACAACTGATGATTCCTAAATTTTCTTTATATAATTGTATTATTTGAATTAATGTGTGTGTGTTCCATGTTGGTATTTTGAATATGTTATTAATTTATTTACCCATTTTAACTGTTTTTGAAGTGCATAATAATTTATAAGATTTAAAGGCTAGCTATATCTTAAAGAGTATTCCCATATCTGTAAGAATTTTGGTGGACAATCAGGCCCTGACCTAAGTTATTTATTTTATTTATTTGCAACTTTTAAACTGTTTCAATCATGTCATTTCTGGGAAAGGGGAAAAAAGCTTATCTCATTAAGTTTGATTTTGAGTTAGGTGAATTTAAGTCTGATGGGAAGAGCTAAAAATAATTGAATTAAGGGCGAAAATTTTATCAAATGATGCTTATAAGGAAGACCCTGAATTTGTGAAATGTATCTTTGAGGAAATCGTATTAAATAGGATAGACGATGAAAACGAACAAAAAGAGAAAACACTGCGTGAATTTGAGCTGCAGAAAATACGACTGCAAAATGAGACACAAAGAGTTGTAGGTCCACAAACCCTACCCCAAGCAAAAATCGAATTAAAAAAGCTGTTGCCAACATTCAATCCTGAAGTTAATAACATGGACTTGTTCCTCACCTTATTCGAACGTAAAATGAAGCTTTGGATCTTGGTGAAGTCTGGGGTCCCCTTTATCTCATTAGTGCCCTACCTAGTGATGTAACCTCCCTATTGCCCATGAGCCTGAGGAGAAATGCGGATTGCTCCCACATTCGAGGAATGCTTCTGCAACGGTTCGCTAACCGCAAAAAAATTCCGGGAGCTGTTTTCACGTCACAAAAAAAGCCCAAAGGGGACGGAAGGATTTTATTTTGAAATCCGAGCATTTTTTTGAAGGTTGGCTCAATGAGCTTAAAATTGATTCATTTGACGGCTTGAAGAATTTGATGATCGCCGATCAAATGAAAAAGAGATACTCTCCAGAGTGTAAGGAATATTACCTGTATATCTGGGAAGAGCTTATCTTCCCAGAAATGTTAGCAGATAAGCTGGAAGCTTTCGACAATATCCGGCGCTCCTTACTCAGTGGTCCTAGGAAACATGTGAAGGCAAGTGAAACAGTAAATGATGGAAGACAGGTATCATCCAGGAAACCTGACCGCCTTCCCCAAAGAGAATATTCCCATCCAGTACCAAATGAGAGATCCCCTCTCAGATGCTATGGCTGTGGGAGACAAGGGGTGATAAAGTCCAGGTGCCCTACCTGCAACCCCAACTCCTCACAAAGAACAGACGTAGCAACCAATGCCATCAATGCTTACACAACTCAGACCAGAAGCCCTCGATTGACGTGTTTGTGTAGACACAGGATCTTCACATTAAATTGCTGGGGAAAGGATGTACCAGGTATTTAGGGAAAAGGGACTCCTCTTCCAGGAAACCCCATTAGCTATGAGCTTGGCATATGGTCACAGGTGAGGCCCTCATAACCCAAGTGATGGTAGAGATTGAGGGGAGATCAGTCTTAACCAAATTTATAATTCTCCCAAAGGCAAAGGGAAATAGAACTCTTCTAGGAACAGATTTCCTTAGTTCTGCTGGTTTGGTTCTAGATGCGAAGAATACTTGTTGGTACTTCTGGGACAATCCTACCCACAAGTATCCATTTGGTGAAGAATTGGACACCCCGTCCATAGCTGAGAAGATGTCCAGCAACACTTGCCAATTAAGAGAAGAAAGTGAAAGTTTGACCTCTGCCCAAAAGGAGAAACTTAATCTCCTGTTAGAATCCTTCCAAAATGTCTTCGAACAAGGGGAGAAGCAACAACTATCTTAGAGCACCCCACCTTTCCTTGTAATAATGACAGAGTAAAACCCCTTATTCCTCTTCGTAAACGTGGCCGTCTACCAAAGGTCCCATAGACTCCTGGTTCCTCGTCGGGACGCCGTCGGAACCAGAGGGGGAGGATGTAACAAATGGTTTTATTTATCATTTATTTATTGTAATGATTACTAGATGGCGCCACCAGACAGAGTACTTGGAGGTTTTTCCCCCTGATGGGAAAACCGGTAGTTGATTGATTAAGACGGTGGATATTCTGTTGTACGCATCGCGCGAGAAGTCCTCCCCCCACGTGTTCCTGTAATGTTATATATTTATTCTAGAACTGCATAAATGTACCTGTGTACAGTAAATAAACTGTATTTAGCCCTGAGGTGAATAAATTTCATCTAATGATCTATCCATTCATCACAGTGTGTTAAAATATCTCTTTATTTTATCCGAAATCTTCCACTTATTTTATCTCAATAATTGATATATTGTTAAAATTAATATTTTTTCTAATTTATAATTTAATTAGTAAAGGAGAAGATCGTAAGTATGCATCGAAATGATTAAATAATTTACTAATTTTTTCCAATCATATGTTGTATTTATTCACAGTTGATTTATTGTATAATATTGCATTATTTAAAATATTTTTAAGCAATACTGTAGTTGATTGCTAAGGGGGTGTAATTGAAAAATAAACACAACTATATAGTAGAGTGTCTAAATAAACAAATTTTTTTTTCTGTACTCTTTATTACAGCTTGCAACTTTTCAAAAATGTTTTTTTCTTTTTAGATGAGTGTTTCAAAATAAGGAGGAAAGAGGACGGTGTTTTCTAGATAATCGTAAGTGATTTAAATTTCTGATCGGATAAGGAAATCTATTTTACATTCTTTTTTGTTTTATTCATTTTAATACTCATTTCTAATATACGGATTTTACGCTGCATTCTTGGTGGGATCCAATTGAATGGATCATGGAGAAGAAGATCTAACTTAGAACTCTATAAAATTTACAAACATGATATTGTTACGTAGATCCGAGGGTTCGTGGATTTTATGCAAAACAATCACAAAGAAAATAAACAGTTCTTCAAGAGCGATGCGAATTTATTAACAAAAATCCAATCTCTTAAATACAGGATTCAGCAGTAATATTCACAGAGTAAATCTCCGAAGGTCTTCACACCTTCAACAGCAATCAAACACAATCACCAGTGTTTAAAAATACACGTATGTAAAAGATTATTCACAAGCACAGCCGAGCTAATCGCTAGTCAAAACAATCCTCACTACCCGCTGGTTTAATCCAGATTCCTCGCCGTCCCGGCGAGCATCTTATTTATAGGCGCGACAGAAACTTCCAGAAATATAGCCGCTCGTGACATTAGTGGAGATATCCACTACTTTCTAGAAGATTCCAGAGGGTTCCGAACTCGCCAACATGGTCGCCAACGACGCCAAATTGGCCGCCAAAAATGATGCCAACTTGGCTCTAGCGCCAAGATTTCGCCAAGTTCTCATTGAATCGCCATTATAACGTAAGGGTGGCATTGCTTGTGAATGGTACAATTTTAACATGCAATAAACATAACATAGAGTAATATAAATGCATTAAACACTCAAATACAAATTATTTACACTATTTACACAAAATTCGTAACACTATTGTAAAATTTGTCAAGTTACAGATATTTAAACGGGCTGGTCATCTGGCTAGAATGAAAGAAGATCGTTGCCGCAAGAAAAACTTTCTTGCAAAGCCCATGGAAAATAGACCTCGGAGCCCCTGGTTAAGATGAATTGGCTGTGTTGAAAAAGACCTAAAGATTTTAAAGGTCAAAAACTGGAAAACAGTTGTCCAAAGTAGGGAAGGCAAGCCCCCTCCCACAGGGTTGTCGAGCCATTGAAGAAGAATATACGGATTAAAGAAAGTATATAATGCTTTATATCATTATTAATTTTTGACATGTCACGCAATTCCTGTACAGAACTTTTTCTTCAGTTATTTAATAAAATGAAACAAATTATCATAAACTAGAAAAAGCTTGTACCGTTCAAAGTATTTTAAAAGCCTTCAAAAACAATTTTTTAATGAACAATGAACAGAGAGTGACAACGGCCGGATTAAAATATACTTGCCTGCGAAAATCTGCCCACAGGCAATCATCTTACGTCTTTATGTTATAATTACTATTGAAATCCAGTGACGTAGTTACCAATGGGCTAGGCGGTGCCATGCACTGGGGCCCTGAAGCTCAAAAGGGCCCTCGGACCCTGAACACCAAGCAAGCCAAGCGATATTTTCCCCACATTTAGGATACAAATACAAAAGGTTGAAACACAACAATAAGCATGGCAATTCAGTTGAAAGTAAACTCTAACTTGTAGAGAATTCCCCTGAATTCTTCCTGGTGTATGTATAGAGTTGCGAACTTTACTTATAGAAAAGTTTATATTGTTTTCAACTTTTTACTTTTCTATAAATTGTTAGTTGAAAATAAACTTCAAGTTCCCTGATATAAATCTTACAATACTTATTATTACATCTAAAAAAACCATACATACAGGATGCAATTCCTTCCTGTTACATTCTATTTTTAATAACAATATGATTAATAATAAGCTAATTAAACTTTGTCAACCCTTCTCTTTCCTCTACTCTTTTGCAATTTTTTTTTTAAAAAAAATATTTATAATAATATTATATTGTATTTTCTTGTTCATGTATATTTTTTGTATCATTTATTTTCTATCTCGGTGGACCATTTTATAGCTCTAAGCCCTCTGGTGGGTGAGTTTGATCCTCCCGAAAAAATTAATAAACAGCCAGGGTTTCTCCAACGACATTTTGTAGCGTAGCATTATGTTTCTCCTTCCTTTTAACGTCATTAAAGTGCTCGAGCATATACGGATTGTACTGTATAAATTAAAAAACTAAAATTATGGATAAAAAAAATTGGCAGCTATAGAGACTGCCGATAGAAGTGAAAACTTAGAGAACTTTTAGTATTAAACCTTGAAATTTCATAATGTTTGAATTAAAATTATCAATATCAATCCCCCGGTTTTCACATCTATTGATACACCGAGCAACAATTATATGCATGTTTATATGGTTTTTTTACTATTCAAATATATTACGGGCTGTACAAGGTCATGACAAAATAAAATACAATTCAATTGAAATAACAATTAATATACAATCATATTATTTAAGGATAGTAATTGTATTTATGCTTAAGGTATCCGACTACGTTCGGAAGCGTGATTTTGCAAAAGCGTATAAATGGATAATATTTATGATATTTAGTGTCACTTAGATTAGAAAATGTATATAAAATTGTTTTAAGAATGTTATTACAATAAAAGTACATATATTTAAGTACAATATTTTGACAAAAAAGGAACATAGAATGACCGAATTTTCAAAATATTCTCCTTTTGTGAAAAATGCTTCTATTATAATAATATTTTGCCTGTATATAGCTCAGAGCTCTGTACAGAGGCTCAACTAGAATTTTTGAAATATATAACTTAGAAATGGGTTTATCCATGTTTTACGACAACAGAAGGGAGAAATTTTAAGAAACCAACGCCGATAATAACTTCAATGGGTTGTAACTCTGAAAATAATGTGAATTTTTTAAAAACCATAGATGAGCCTCTGTACAGCTGTCTGAGATATATGCAGGTAAAATATTATTATAATAGAAGCATTTTCACAAAAAGAGAACATTTTGAAAAAAGGTTATTCTAGGCTAATTTTTTGCCAAAATATTGTATTTAAATAATTTTTTTTTTGTCAAAATGTCCTTAAAACAATTTTATACGTGCATTCTAATCGAAGTGACACTAAATATCATGAAAATTATCCATTTATGCGCTTTTTTAAAATCACGGTTCCGAACGTAGTCGGATACCTTAAGGTATCCAGCTACGTTCGGAATTGTAGTTTTGTAAAAGCGTACAAACGAATATATTTTTTTAATGTTTAGTGTTTTTTAGATCAGAATAGGAGTATAAAATTGTTTCAAAAATATTATTACAATAAAAATTATTTAAATGCAATATTTTGGCAAAAAATGAAAGAATTATTTATTTTCAAAATGTTCTCCTTTTATGAAAAATGCCTCTGTAAAAATAATATTTTGCAAATACATGGCTAAGACTTCTCCAGAGAGCCTGAACTAGGATTTTATAAAAATTCACATTATTTTCAGAGTTATTACCAAATGAAATAATTATCGGTGTTTTTGTTAAAAATTCTCCACTCGGATGTATTAAATTATGAATAAATCCACTTCTAAGTTAAATATTTCAAGCATCCTAGTCCAGACTGTACAGAGGCCTGAGATATATATATATAGGCAAAATATAATTATTATAGAAGCATTTTCCATAAAAGGAGACTATTTTGAAATTAAATAATTCTAAATTCATTTTTTGCCGAAAAATTGCATTGAATAAACTTTTTATCGTAACAATATGCTTAAAACAATTTCATACGTGTATTCTAATCTAAGTGACACTAAATATTTAAAAAAATATTCGTTTTTACGCTTTTGCAAAATCACGGTTTCGAACGTAATCGGATACCTTAAATTTCAATGTACTTTATTTTTAACATTATTTTAATTGTTTACATCATTGTCATCATTAATTTCAACAATACTTAGATTTTTTGTACTTTCAATTATTTCATCATCACGTGGAAGAATATTTTGAGGATTTGATGCATAGTTTACCTTTATTGATTCATCTAATTGTTTAACATAACACATGAGCATGTCGGTGACGCGAACCCATAAGATTTCCCCCTACCAAAAAGTGCCCAACGCGGCTATAGAAGTTTTCACTTAAAAAAAAACAACTCAGCTGTGCGTTTAAGCGCAAACAACGCTACGAAAAAAGTATATAGTAACAATACTTGCCCAAACTTGGCAAATTTCTTAGCTTTCTACGATTACTTTTAGCCCAAGATTTGCTGTTAATAGTGAATGTGGTACTTAATAAGCGTACAAAAGGAAATTCGACAGTTACCGCAGTTAAAGATACCGCCGATCATGTCAGTGACAGCCATGTCTATACGGCACATGTAAGAGCGGAGGAGCTATCAATCTATACATTTTTCGAAAATTTGCACGATAAATCTTCTTTTAAGGACTTTGGTAACTTCACGAATAAAATATTAAGTAATGATGAAAAACGCCAATTTCTTGATATGGGGCCTTTACAGCCTTCAGGGCATTTTTCAAAAGACATCAAACCGGAACAGGTGTTTTTCAAAACCGTACTACTTTTTAGCTACTAAATATGGACTAGTTAATCGTTTTTGGCTATGTTATTTC
Source organism: Trichonephila inaurata madagascariensis (assembly GCA_019973955.1). Classification (NCBI taxonomy): domain Eukaryota; kingdom Metazoa; phylum Arthropoda; class Arachnida; order Araneae; family Nephilidae; genus Trichonephila; species Trichonephila inaurata. The sequence continues at coordinate 72,625 of BMAV01019552.1, forward strand.
AAAATATTGGATGCTTTTTCCTGGCAGCCCTGCTGGTTATTTGCTTCTCAAGGAAACAATGTGTGATGCGTGTGCATTTGAGATTGCAGACATTTATCAGAGAGAAACTAAACAACACATTTTCTCGAGTGGCCATGTGGAAGCCAGCAGCTGAAAGATAATTTAGTAAATCAAAAATATTTACAAATTATTTAAGAAACGGCGTGGGCCAAGCTCGACTCCAACATTTATCGCTAACAGTAATTGAAAACAAAGTCGTGTCAAGCCTGGATTTAGCCGAAGTTATTCAAACTTTTGCGAAAACTGTACACCAACTTGTTGTTTGACCTTCATATAATAAACCTTTTATTCTTTATCTACTTCATTTTATTTCCTATGTCATTATTTGTAAGCTTGTTCGTTATATAGCTCAATTTTTTACCGTCTATATTACGTTACTTACTCTTCAAAATTTCCTTATTCAAAGAACAGCAACAAAATTTACCTTGACATGAAAAAACAAGAATAACCATTGAATAATCAACAACCACCCCCGCCAAAACTCTACGTACACTTACAAAATAGAGCTTTTAAAGGCATTTTATTGTAAAATAATTGTATTAAATCGTGTTTTTAAGTAGTTATAAGCTTCTTTTACGATTTATTTAGGATTTGAAATTTGAAAGCCAGTGTGATTCCATGGCAGGTAACAGAAAAGAGATCAATATATTTTTTATTGAAAGAAAAATCACATCATAGATCTTCAGAAAAGAGGAAAAATTTTAATGCCATTGCTGAAACTTTTAATAGGAGAAATGAACTGATTCAAAAAGTGTTCATAAACTACAAATCAACTAAAATTTTAACTTCCAAGCCAAGATCCGACTGCCCATCTGCAGTGTCACCTCGAGAATCTTGTTTTGTATAATACGCTCTGTAAAAATAAATCCAAAACAATGAGCTTCACAAATAGCTAAAAGTGTTGCTAAGATATTGCAAAAAAATGTGGCTTTAACTAGAATTCAAATAGAACAGAAAAAGGATGACTATCATCCGAGTTGTGCACTCAAGAAGCCATTCATCTCTAGTAGGGATTGCAATAAGTTCAATACCGGTATTCGGTATTCTTTAGGTCTTAGTATATATATATACCGGGATACCGGTTTTAATACCGGTAGTAGAAATTTCAGAAAAAGAAGAAAAAAAACACATGTGTTTCTTTGTTTTATTTGCCAGTTTTATTAGAGTGTGTAGGTATCACACAAAAAGTAATGTGTAACTTATAAATTATAACAATATATAAAAAAATCAAAAAAAAAAAAGTAAAGGAACATCTTATTTATTTAAATCACAAAAAAAGTGTAAATATCGCTATTCAGTCTGTGGTCTGACCCAACAATAAACCAAATAAATACCAATAAAACCAAACCAAAGCCTATTATGAACTGATTTTTTTATTTTCTTTAAAATTATTCTTATTTATTATTATGGGATATTATTTATGAGTATATATATATAATAAATCTGAAAAATATTTGAAACCCTAAAGTAAGATATGAAAATACTATGTGAGTAACAAATTCACCAATTTAAAAAATATCCAAATACTTTTTCACAACTACAACCTTGTTTTCACAGATACGAATATCAGACTACGAATTCTGTGCGTGTGCAATATCGTTCTGAGCTGCAATAGAATAGTTTTGCCCCACCTCCTTGGATGATCCACATATTTTATAACTTCTCTTGATTATACGATGCAACTTTGTATTCACAGTCTAAATAATTTCCCCCGTTAGGGAGACATAAAAGCAAAAACGTATACTAATTTGCTATGCTGACGATCCCTGAACTTATAGTGGAGACAATTTAAAAAATTTCTAGTAAATACCGAAAAACAGGTATTTAAACTTGTGAATACCGGTTTTAAAAAATTGTACAAATGGCTCACAAAATAGCGGTATTTGGTATCCCGGTATTGCAATCCCTAATCTCTAGAGTTAACAAAGCTAAGAGAATAACCGTTGCCAAACAACACCTAAATAGGACACATAACTATAGGGAAAACGTAATATATTCAATAGAAAGTAGTTTTTGTATTTTCGGCATCAAAAAGAACAAAAATATATTGGCAAAAATTCGTACATCAGTGCTTCTCAAACTTTCAATACTTCGACCCAGTTTTCTATCATAATTTTCATCGCACCCCCCTCCATACAATAATACATACAATAGCAATGTTTTGAATTCAATAATAATGTATTTGAAGTAAAGCTACAATTCTCTCGTTTTTAATTATAAACCGTTCAAATTATTAAGATGTTAAATTTTATATATGACAAGCTTATAGAAGTCACTAGTAATTATTAAACTGGTTCTTAACTTAATATTGATAAATTAATTATCAAATGCATTGTGAAGTACTGTGATGCATTTATAAGTATATTATATCAGTGTAAATGTGAATTTTACTTTTATTATGCCAGAATGTATTTTGTTTCGCTTCCTTTAACTAAATGTGTAATTTTTGAAATCTTTTATTTTCGATATGCTCGCCACCCCCCTTGTAAGGTTATCACGCCCCCTAGGGATACATAGATCTTACGAAAGAGAATCTTTTATCGATTATCAAAGATGGAGGATGAAGTTTAATGTTTAGGGGTGCATAAGAGGCCTTTGGGTTGATAATCTGGAATTTATTGAATAAACCAATGTGTACAAAATTGATTATTTGAGCTTATTGAAGTAAAATATCAGGGCAAGTGCAGAGACATTTGTGGCGAGCGATAATTTTTACTTTCAGCAGGACAAAGGTACCAAGGAAATGGTTGTGGGCCATTGCTGTTCTATCATGTCCCAAATCAATTCCGTAAGCCATGCCAGTCCCCAGATCTAAACGCAATATAACATTTGTGAGATTTACTCGCGTGAATAATTAAGGAGAACGTAATAACATCCAAGGAAATGCTCAAATCGGTCATAGTAAAAGAGTGGAACAAAATAACCACAGATGAGAGAACTAATCAAGTTGAATCCCTGCCATACATGTTGAGAGAGTTATAGAAATAATGCACACACACACACACACAATAGCTTAAAAAGTATTAATTTTTAGTTACAATCCATTATTGTAAAGGTTTTTTTCCAGTGTTTGCAGACTTTTGACGCACACGTTTTGTGTCGTTCTCAAGTTATAAATGTTTGTATTATTTTATGTAATAATTAGGTGATTGTTGCATATGCTATTTGAATTTACGGCGTTAGAGGAATCAATAAAAAATAGTATTGATTCAGAAAGACTTCATTTAATTAGCGATCTTTACATGAATATGAAAGTTGATGTTCTGTACGTAGACTTTCGGAGGCAAGTGTACATTTATTAAGGTAGTAGTCAGGTGTAACGGGTTCAAAAAATCGAATTTTTTTTTAAAAAAAACATTTTTCGGAAAAAAAAAACATTTTAAGAATATACCTAAAATTTTCAGATCAAAGTTTTTAATATTTTCAAAGAAATAGCCAATAGAAGAGAGCGCGCCGTAGTGTGTATAGAAATGTATTGACGCGCCAGCGCCAGCTGCTCTGACCGTTCCCTCTTTTGTTGTCCTTCCGTCCCTACTATTCTAGGATATGCAGGTATGGGTATTATAGCAAACCTTTTCGATTGACAAATACGAAATATAAGACTTTTTTTACAGTATACAAACCCTCTGCACTTTAACTGCCTAGATTCTTGGTGCAAATGTCAACAATTGAAAGCGGAAAATCAAGAGGGCACTTATGAACATCCAGTAACGTTTGACGAGCAATTAATAAATCTTACAAAACCAGTGTACGAGAATTTAGCATCTGACGATTTGTTGAAAAGATGTTTGGGGGGACACTTAAAGTAATTACGAAAGTTTCAACCACTGTGTTATGGAATTTCACTTCGAAGCATACTTTTACTGGAAAAAACGTTTTGGAAATTGCCCAAGCCTCCCTCTTTAATGAGGATTTTCTACCTGTACTCAAAGTTATAGAGGTGATGGGTGTCATAATAGGTCAAACAACCAGGGACTACGCTGACACTGTTGACAATGCACGAATTTTGAGGGCAAAGAAAACTGCAGAAGCCTGCTGTAAAGAGGCCAGAACTTTACGCGGGGTTCTCAAAGCCTCTGAAAATGATAACTTTGAAGAATCAGAAGGATTGCTCTATGCCCCAGGTATAGCTGATTAATTTAAGTACTGTCAAAATTTTAAGCGCGTTTTTCTCGAAACCATGTTTCTGAAATTTCGGGGAACCACTAACTCAAAACTATTCAACCTATTTGGCTAAAAATTTGACCTGTTATTCTAGATACACATAGCTAAATACGTAACCTTTTTTTTTAAACATTCAACTTTTTAATAATAAACTAATTTTTTTAAACAATTCATCAATGAAAAAGATTAGATTTTGAGAATTTTTTTCACAAGTTCGCTATTTTTATTTTATTTTTAATATGCATATTATTTGTTAGTTCATTAGAATAAAGTCTACAGAACAATAGTCTCTTTGATTTTTTTTATTTCAGATAACTACGGAAAGCTGTGTGCTTCCCCAAAACAGCTCACCTTTTTTTCGAGGACTCCACTTTGACATAAAAAAAGTTTAAGCAAATTAAGGTAAAATTAAGTCAAAAAAATTTTTTTACACTTTAAAATACTAATAAAAACATGTAAAAATTACAGAATGATTGTATTTTATTTTCTTGTTAATAAAATGCACGAAAAAACGTCGAAATTTCAGCTGTCACACCAGACTAGATATAAGACTTACCTTAAGGACAACTATTTACAAGGGGAGGTTTAAAAGTTAATATAAAGTAGTAAAATCATCGTCAAAAATAACATATTGAATTCTACGAAGCTATTATCTCCTCAGCATTGTCTTGTGTTCTGTCGTTTCCCACGCTATTGTCTCATTTGTCCATAGTTCCTGCGGTATCCTCAAACTGCTTCGTCAGCTAGGTGGCACTCTCTTGGCTATTACGATATACGCGGAGGATACGACACTTCACAAATCCATTCCTACATGGGTCATCATGATCAGGCATGCCTCCTCGAAAGTGGAAGACAATGAATTTGAATATTACATGATATAAAAACTGAAAAAGTTAGAAGAAATAAACTTACAAACAAAACAACAATTACAATATAGAAAAGTATGCATCAGAAAATCAATGTAATAATAATAAAAAAAATGAGTACACAGATTGGAAAAGAAGACAAACAATACACACACACAAAAAAAATCTTGAATATGGTGAGAATGTCAAAATAAAATGTGAAAGTACAAGTCATTGTTTGTAATTTGTAAATGAATATGCATATATATGTAAAGGGTTATATTTGGGCTTCCACCAATCCTCTTGGGGGAAAATACTCTTTTTAACTGTGATTTTAGTTGAAAACCACTTTCCGTAGAGATGACTAGATTTTATACAAATCCAAACTTCTATTTCGAGCTAGTCGTTGAGTAGGCGAGGTAATGGTTGAGAGTTGATCCTAAGCAAAAAAGCATTTCTGTGAAAGACCAGTGGTCGCACTTAGTAATATTAAATCCAAAGGGTAGGATTCATAGAAAGGTGGAAGACGTCCACTTTAAGGCTAATGGCTTCGCGAGTTAGAAGCAAGAGCGTACAAGAGAATAATTAACATAAGTGCTTCCATATATTCAATAGGATTAATAATTCTAATTGCTCCTTGGGTTTAGTTATCAGTGCATTCTCATAAGTGCTAAAGGCTGAATAAAAGTAGTGAATTTTAAATCATGCCTGTTTCTTCCTCGAACCCTCGCAACCCACGGGTCGTGACAGAATTACCAGTAAGTGATCTGATTCAAGATCATCTATAACTCTACTATCATAATAAAAGGCGATATTTTTAAGAACTGCTAGATCAATAATAGAATTTCTTACTCCTGGGCTAGAGCTAGAGTTGATATGTGTAGGAGTGTGTGGTGCTACAATCCTCACATTCAGTTTGCTATTAACAATTTTGCGGAGAGCGTAGCCAAATCCGTTTGATCTAGCATTATTCCACGCACAATGCGCGACATTCAAATCTCCAGAAATAATAATATTTTGGCCAGAATTAAGAATTTTGAGAAAATCTTTATCCGGGAATTTCCTATTATTTTCCGGAGTGTTTCGAGGGTACGCTGAAACAACTCGTATAGGGGGAAATTATTAAATTTAATTTCGATAGCGTTTGCATCCATGTATTGCAGAGACGGTAATGGGATTCTGCTATATGATCGTAATTATTTTTGCAGTATATAGCGGTACCTACATCTGTGTGTTCGAGTTCACAGGAAATTAATTCTGTCATCTTTAGGGAGATGATAATTTGCAATAAGTGAATCTAGACCCGGTTGAAGTTTAATTTCTTGAACTAACAGCAGATCAGAGTTTTGTGTTCTGATACAAAGTCACAAATTTTAGGTCGAAGTCCTTTCGCATTCCAGAAGCAAATCAACAAAGATTGCACGTTGGAAATGAACGTTAGGCTGTGAGCATTGGGGCGAAGTTGCATCCTTGATCTATTACTGCGTACGCTTCAAAAATTACGCATGCTTTCTCATTATCATCATTTAGATTTTTGTGGATTAAGTCGGCATTTCATTAATTAATGGAATGTAAATTAGCGGCACTTGGGCTTTGCTTTAAAATTTAGTTAAACGGAAAATTTTATGAATTTTGAAACTCTCTGACTCGATTTCTTTTTTAACAGCTTCAAGTTTGATGGAAGAGGGAAGTCCTCTAAAACAAACTTGAGTGGTCGTGCCTGAAATATGTAGTAAGCTTTCTATATTCCTCCTCGCTTCGGAAAGTAATTATCAGGAAACGCTCTGATAATTTACATCGATGAGTGGGGGTAAAATTACGAACGAAAAGCAAAAGGTCGGTCCAATCTAGATTTGGCTGGATAAAGAAGAGAAAGATTTTAACCCTAGAAAAACAACAGCCGCTGCTGCTTGTTAGGTATCAAATTCAATCTCCTCCTACTCTTCAGAAGCTTCAGAAGGGATAGTCTCAAGAGCTGCTTGTCTGTACTGTCAAGATGAGGGCAGATGAAGAAAGAAAAGGCTTACCATTAGGCTTAGCGGTTTGTTTCTTCGCTGGTGATCTGAATCCATCCTCTTCAACAGTTATCCTTTTGCGGGTTTTATTCTTGACCAGTGATTTAGAAACATTGCTTGTACTGTCCGAAGTATTATTTTCGGAAGGAGCAGCTGCTTTATTTCGTTTTGAAGTAACCCTCGCAACTATTTTGTCTAGGGCCACTAAATTTGGCGGGACATTTAGAGAGAATCTAACGGGAATAAGTTAATTTTAGATTGTTTAGAGTTCTCCTTGGAAGTGGTTGTACTCGTCTCGGGTGGATGGAATAATGACGATTTTGCGCGCGCCGGCTGCGTAGGCAGCTCGGAGTTTGAGCAGTTCAGATATCGCCGCAGCATTGACAGCGATAAATTTCTCTATCGGCCACTCGTTGGGCTGTGCGGGAGGTGATGTACTATTTTGGGCTTGGTCATTGGAAGCGGTTGCTTCCGTACTTCCATGATCAAAAGAATGTCTAGGTCGTAATCAGATGGGGGTAGTCAGTGTAGAATTTGTGTGCACAGTCGTACACAGCAAAAGCGTAGGAAAAGCAAGAACATCAGTATGCCTCAGTGACTTCCGTTCGAATCTAAAACATCTGCTTTTTGTTAACTGGTAAAATTAACGGAGAAATCTTTGTTTTAACTCAGTATTGCGCGGGATTTGTTATGTATATGTAGATGCTGTTCTCAGGAAGTAATATCCATATTAAATTGCTTTAGAATAACCCCTGGTGTGATTGTTACTTAACCTGCATTGTTGTAAACCAGTGAATTCAACATATTTAGTGGCGTCCATAACTTTTATATGTGAAACATGAAAATCGAAATTTTGAAATCGAAAAGAAAATCCTTGAGAACAGCGTTCAATGTATGTATTAGTAATCGAATCCAAACCAAAACTTAAGAAAAAAATAAAGTCAGCGCTTTGTATAAACAGATACAAAATAAATTCTCCCTACTAGAAGCGACTCAAGAAGAAATATCCGATTTGTTGTTAAAAAGTTGTCACGATCCTTCGATCTTGGGTGTGAGAGGGTTTGAGTAAGAATCAGACATTTCTCAAGTTAAACAATTTTATTTCCTTTTTCGCTTATTAGAATTTATGGAAATAGCTGAGAATGCACTCTAATAACTAAACCGGAACTAATCTAACTATAATATAAGTAGGAACACTTATCCTATTTTCCTGCACGCTCTTGTTTCAACACTTGCTTAATGTTTCCTTCTTAGATTAATAATACTAAGTGAGACCACCGGTCCATTCACACTATTCTTTCTTCTTATACTCAATTTTTAACCATCCTTCCGCCTACTCCACGACTAGCACTTAAATAGAAGCTTGCATTTACAAAAAATAAAGTCATCTCTAGGGAAAGCGGTTTTCAACTAAAATCAAAGTTAAAAAGAGTGTTTTATCCAAGAGGATTAGTGGAAGCCTGAATAGAGCCCATTACTAAGTGATGATTTTAAAGATACATATCAAGAGGATTTTTTGAAAGCCGAAGAATATCCCGACAAATTATGACAAATTTGTTCACTGTTAGAAGCTTCCCAAGAGAAAACGATTTTTGTTCCGGAAGAAACCATTTCCGTTGAAAAGAAGAAATTTAAGCTCCCAGAACTTGAGTTAAGAAAAGTTATTGGAGAACCAAAAGACTTTCTTCCTTTTGGTAGCAATTCGACAAAATTCACCAGCATGAAACTAGTGTAGGTGAAGATAAATTTCAATACTTGTTGCAGTGCGTAGTGGTGGATTCCAAAGCAGCAAGATCAGTGTCAAGCTTTCCGCCGACGAAGGATAATTATTCAAAAGCAATTGCGCAGTTGAAGGAGCATTTCGGAAGAGAATTTCTAGTGCAGATATAGTACATACGAGACTTGCTCTCTATGGTAATGAAAAATAAAGCTGGTCGGATCCAAACTGATTTGTCGGAACTGTACGATTTGTTGGAAAGTAAACTCATGGCGCTCGAGAGTCTTGGCGGCACGAAAGAAAAGTTTACTGAATTTCTGGAGTCATTGGTTGAATCCTGCTTACCGAAAACAGTGCTTCTTGCGTGAGAAAGAAATCACTTTTTAGACGATTCCTCACAGCAAGATAGTGCGTAATCGCTAGAAAAGTTATCGTGCTTTCTTCGGAACGAAATGCAAAGTGAGGAGATGATAAAGCTCTTCCGTACCAAGTTGGGAGCTGCGCGTGTCACATCCTCGTTCGCATCCAAATGAACCTGATTGCTTTACAACTGCAGTCCTCGTGTATTTTCAAGACAATCCAGGTAAGAGGAATTTCCGTTGCATTTTTTTGTGATAAATATCATAATTCTTCAGAATGTTTTTCAGCAAGAAAAATGTCCTGTGGCACGTTTAAGAATCTGTAAACAATGACATCATCTTGTGGTTATTTATTTCTGATAATAAATCTTAATTCTTATTCTGATAAAAATTATTAAGTATTTTATGAGTGGCAACAGTCTTATTTTTGTTTACTAAAGAATAAAAAACGAATGGAGGGAGTCAAAATGGCGCTGTTGTTTTAATTTCTTTTTATTTAATTTCTATTAAATGTTTAATGACTTAACATGTTCTTATATTTGAAGATAAACGAAAGGTTTTGGTACAGAAACGTGCCTGTTTTCATTGCCTTAAAGTCGGCAATATTTCTTGTTCATGCAAATATAAAGTAAAATGTGTATATCTTGTGATAAAAATCACTATACTACAAGATGTGCGCAGATAAATCTGCAAAATCAAATGATGAAAATACTGTTGTATCAAGTACCATACTATCTAATCAGTATATTATTAATGAAAATATATATTTGTAAACTCTTGTTTTAAGAATAGAACACAATGGTAAAGAAATCAAAGTTCGTACGATTTTGGATAGTGATTCACACAAAAGTCTTATATATCAGAGAGGATCATTAAGGTTCTGCAACTGCGACCCAAATCAAAACAACCTCTTTTCTACGGTTTATTTGGGGGGAAGAGGCCCCACCCTTTCACTCCCATTTAGTTTTAGATGTTTATTTGAAAAAATTTAAAGACACTTATGCTCATTCGGTTGAGGTACTATCTCAAAAGAGAATATGTGGCTCTGTACCCTAAGTATATATATATTGTGATATGGTCGATCTTTTTTTAACCATATTTTTTGTGGGTTCCAGCGTAAGTTACAGGTGGGGATTCTGAAATGAAGAGACATTTTAGAATTCTTAATATGACTTTATTAAGAGTTTAATTTAAAATTACTTATATATTGAAATCCCAAAATTATATTAAGTGAGAATAAAAACCCAAAAAACGAAACCGTAACTAAAACAGATCGCGCAAATTTATCACTTATCTAATTAATTATATTATCCGCCTTTCTCTCAATCCCAATAATATTTGAAATTAAAAAAAATATTCCCACCTTTTAATTTCCCCGCAACGGTTCAAACACCTTCAGATAGTCCGTTGGGCTTCCGGGGGGCAATAGTACGCACCTTGTAGGGGAATGGCTAGATATCCGTGATTCCCTTGGTAAGCCGTCAAATTACACTTTAACCCTTTTTCCCAACAGAACTTTCTAAATTTCCATCCCGCTTACTAAAAACTTCTGTCCTTTTTTAAAAGGGATTTTTTTTGCATCTATTTCTTTCATTTCACTTCTTTATTTGGGGTTTGGAAAAAAATTTGCCATTAATCTTGGCCGTCAAAGAACCCAGAGGTTATGTTACAGAAAGGACGCGTGAGCCGTCACAACTCCCTCCAAGAAGCAAAACGTGATTTATGCAAGGGTCTAAATGGCCCTTAAGAAATTACGTGCCTAAATTTTTATTTCTTAATGTCGTCACTTTCTAAGTTTTATTTAAACTTTAACCTTGAATCCTCATTTTAACTCTTAATTTCCAATATTTAACTTAAACTTTAATTTTTATTATTCATCTTAAAAGTTAAATTTAATATTCCTCCATAATTTAAACTCTTGACAGCCACAATAAATTTTACTCAATTAACTAGACCAACATTAACAGTTTTGCATTTTAATCATGGTATATTCTCACTTTTACATATGTGGGTATACCTCATCTGAGCGGAGGGACCGGGGAAAAAACCATTCTTGACTACTTGGATGGGAAAAAAACGAGGTCCGCATACGCCTTAACTAACTTAACTCTACTTAATTACTACTTAAACTGCTATACAATTTTATCTTCCATTGTTTATCCATCCATTACAAAGAGACTTGGAGGCTTGGTTTTCAATTTGGAATTCAGGGTCTGTCACCCTGAAATAAAAACTCTTTAAGTTACGTGGCAAAATCTATATTCACATAATACCAGTATGTTTCACAATTTTTATGCATTATATATCACTTTTAAATTACAACAAACTTTCATGTACACCCGCATCTGGTTCCGTCAAACTCCCAATGAGTCGCGCAGCGCCGTTAATGTTATTGTTAGTAACCTGACTACGCCACGTTTCCCTGAACCAGATGTACATTAATATGGAACAATATAACAATATATATATACACGCTATACAATTACAAACATTTTTCAATAAATCATTAAAACAAATAACCAAAGGAATTGTCGCATCTCAACGAAGTCATACATCGAAGTAAACAAATGCATGATTACAATTGTTTTCTCCATCAACTGAGAAAAAAAAATTTTACAAGTCAAGAGCTCAAAAAAATAAAAAAATATATATATATATACACTCATTGTAGTATCAACTTTTACTTAGATTATAATTTTTAAACACCGCCCGAGACTTCCTTCTTTGCAATAATTCTTCCGACCACTTGTTGGAAAGAACATAAAAATGAAACAATACAACCTGATTTTTATGTCTTGTCTCCTACTAGGACTTCCATTGACAAAGTGCTATTACTTTTCGCTCCTCTTCTCATTCCTCGGGTGCTCTTTGATCCCGGATGTTGCCTGATGTAGGGTCTGTAGTTTTCTTCTGGCTTTTCCTAGCTTGACTGGATTTCACCCATTGGCCGGTCGGGACTCTGATCCTGTTTCTTGCGTGGTCGTAGATTATAGCAAGCACTATCTGAACCACTTCCTTTCGGTTCTTCTTCTTCCTATTTATATAAATATTATCTGATGACAATGGTCTTTTATTTATTTTATTGGGTCTACATTTCTGCCACTTTCTTTGTGGTCCACTTGACCAAGATCCATGCGATCGTTTATGTCCTACTCTATCCTGACGCTTTCTTTTAATTTTTGTCTTATTACTGGAAAAAGAGCTAGGTAGTGATCTGATAAGTGATCCGCGCTTATCCGCCCTATCTGTGTGTTTCACAGTGATTTGACTTGAGATTTATTCCTTTTTCCTCTAACTCACGCTTTACCTCAGACTTTTTCTTCCCATATTGCGACTCATTTGACCTTCGATTTACGTTTTCCGAACTACTCGTTTCCTGACGTGAACTAATACTATCTGGGCGACCTGTTCCTTGTTTTTCGGACAATTCTGCTTAAAATGTTTGTTTGATCCGCAGGTGAAACAAGCGAATTTTTTAATTTCAGGTACTTTAGATTTATCAAAGGTTTTCTTAGAAGAAAAATTATTTTCCGACCTTTTCTCCCCAAATGCCTGTTTACCCCAACTACCATTAAAACTTCTCTTTTCATTATCATTCCATTTAGCTCTCGCAGGTTCATCGTAGGATTTCCCTTTGGAAGCATAAAATATATCACATTGTTTACCCAAGTCCCTGGGTTTGTACCATTCTTCCCCTTGGAGCACACCAATATGGGTCGCCGTCTCAGAATCCAACATTTCAAACATTTTATCTGCTACGATCAGTTGATTAACTGACTCAAAATCATTGGCTCCTCTTAACCTACAGTAGTATAACCACATCGATGTTAAACGAGACGCGAACTGAGAGAAAGTTTCGTCCGGGTTACGTTTGGCCTTTCTAAAATTTTCTAAACATATTTTTGGTGAGGGTTCATACTCCTTGAGCACAACCTGTTTTAAAGACTCGTAATCTTTTAATTCTTCTTCGCCTAGGTTAACTAATAAGTTTGACACTTTGTCTCCTAACATGCATAACAAAACCTTCGGTTTTAACTCGTCGCTGACATTTTCACTAGCGAAAGCTTTTTCAAGACTAGAAAAGAAATAGTCCCACCCGTCTGATTTATTGGGTACCCCCTTTACAGTTAAGAGCCTAACCATTTTAACTATTTCACCTAAAGATTTTACACGAGAGGTTTGACCATTGTTTTGAGTAGCACTCTGATTAGCATTCCTAGATAATTCTACACTGGTGTGCAAAACTTAAGCAACAATGTAAAAATTTAGCAGATAGCCATGAAATTGCAGAAAAGGAGGTCTGGAGATCAGTAGAGGGAACACGTAAGTCAGTAGAAACGTCGTGCGTATGCTAAATCAGGAACAAAACATCAGAAGCGATGTGAGCGTACGCAAAACGCGTGATGTCGGCGCGCGCTGCTCAACAGTAGAATGAAATGAAGGACGGAGACGCAATTCACCATATTCTCTGCAAGTGCCAGTGAGTCAGTTCGTGAAATATGGCTAGAAGAAATCATCTGGATGACTTCACACGTGGAAGAATGATCGGAAAGCTGGAAGAGGGGCGTACTGTCCCCAGTGTAGCTGCAGAGTTCGGAATCAACAAAAGTGTCGTTTCGCGCGCTTGGAAAGCGTTCCAAACCACAGGTACAGCTGTTAGAAAGGTTGGTGTGGCCGCCCGAGGACGACAACTGCAGGGGATGACCGATATATCATCCTGCAGGCGAAAAGAGGTCAACACCAGTCAGCAAGCGCCATTGCTCAGAAACTCTGTACAGCAACGAGTCGACAAGTGTCGCGGTTTACTGTGGCCAGACGCCTTCACAAAGGGGGCCTGTTCACCCGCCGTCCTGAACGCTGCCTCCCGTTGAAAGATGGCCACCGAAGCCACCGTTTACAGTGGACAGAGAGCACAAAACTGGACAACTGATCAATGGAGTCGTGTTCTCTTTACGGATGAGAGTCAGTTCAGTACCAGAAGCGATTCTCAACGCGTTTTGATTTGGAGAGAGATCGGGACCCGGTTTTATTCCAGTAACATCAAGGAAAGACATCGTTACGGTGGTCCTGGAGTTCTTCTCTGGGTTGGCATTATGCTGAACGGCGGAACTGAGCTTCCCATTTTCGACAGAGGGTCTGTAACCGGGGATCGCTATTGTGAGGAGGTACTTCTTCCCCATCTGCATCTTTTCCGAGGTGCCATTGGCCCAGACTTCATCTTTATGGATGACAATGCACTGCCAGATCGCACTCTTGCTGCTGAGGAGCTGCTGGAAAGTGAAGATATCACTCGAATGGATTGGCCAGCGTGCTCCGTGATTTAAATCCCATTGAACATGTGTGGGATGCTTTGGGGAGACGTATTGCCACACGCTCACATCATCCGGAGTACAACCAACAACTCAAACAGATGTTGATTGAGGAATGGGCACTCCTACCTCAAGAAATGTTGCACCAGCTGGTTCTGAGTATGCGGAGACGGTGCAAAGCAACCATTGTAGTAAGGGGAGGGCATATACCATATTAAGGAACATCTGCTTGTTGTTCTTCCTGTTGGATAGACAATCATGAGTCACGATACTATGCGTTCAATAAAGCTTGTTTTTGTTTGATTCCATACCGTATGCGTTGTATTCCTTTTTCAGCGCCGATGCTTTCGTCATCCTTTACGTACATAATACTCTCCCTCATTTCAGAATTTCATGTCTCTCAGATGATTTTTCGTGAAGTTATGGCAATAAACCCACCTGTTGCTTAAGTTTTGCACACCAGTGTATTTCCAAGCGTAATTTCTCAATTGATAATTGTTCTTGTTGTTCTAGTTTTTGCTGCTGTTCTGTTTCTAATCTTTCGGCTGTAATAACTTCCAATAACTCTTTTGCCTCTTCCTCCTTGTAATATTTACTAGAGGTTATTAAATCCCTTAAAACAATTTTAGACATAGACGGATCAGGTGACTCATCTAAGTCCCGCGCTAATTGAATTAAGTCAATTTTCCTACTTCTAATGAGAAACGCCATTTTTACTAAAACTAAACCTAATGCCAAATTACCTTCTGACAAATTTAAATACAAACACTTAAATGACCTAGTACTATATATTTAACAAACAAAAAATAATAAAATAATACACTCATTTTTTAAAGAGTACTCAAATTCCAGAAACACAATACGAAATATATTTGCAATAAAACTTATATGCGACACAGTTATTTGTTATTAATAAAACCGCAGAACATTTTTTCAAAAAAAAAAAACACACAATTAACAACATACTTAGCTACATTACCATAGAATTATTTCTCAAATCATAAATCTCTACTCTTAGTTTCTTTTTTTAATTAAAAGAAGAATCTTATGCAGGAAACAAAACCAATATATATATACATAATAAATGGCAGCAAGTTGAAATGACCAGATTGCATTACATCACCAAATCCGAAACACTTTTCTTTAAATGAAACCAATCATATAACATTAAACTTTGTGAAATCGGCTGGTACATACGTCATACCAGAAATTTTTTTGTCGCTTAAGGCCGACGCCCGTATTTTCAAAAACTACCTTTAGCCAACAGATGGCGTTGTTTGCAACTCGGATGACGTCAAAGCGATAAAGCTTGTAAAGTGATAAACCGTCGTTAATGCAGCGCGCAACGGGGTGTTGTTAAGAAGTGATTGACAGATATAGCTCTGGTTTCCCAGAACGCATGCGCAGTTGCGTAAAAATAAACAAACTGTTCAAACCATAATCAACGGGGTGCAGTGTGTTCTTTGAATGGGGGTAAGAAAAGAAAGTTTTGTAAGTGCTGTCTTTTAGAATTGCTGCGGAAAATGGATGCAATAATCTTTTTTTTAAATCCGTGCAAATATTCGGATATCCAGCACAAAGTGAACAAGTACTTTTACATTTTCTTTGAGTATCATAAACATTGTCCATAGGGTTAAGAATAAAAGATGGAATTAAAAAAAAGAGTTTTAATTTTTGGTGGAAGGATTTGATATAGACCTCCATTTTTATTCTTGTACAGCATATCTTTTTATTTGTATTAGCGTATTTAATTCAATTTTTTTTGTTTGATAGATATGTAATAAATTTCTTTCTGCTCATATCTTGGATACAAATTGTATTTGAAATTGCTGTGTAAGAATACTCATCAGGGATATAATCATGGGAAATAATCATTTTCAATTTGAGTCTCACAAGAAAATGTTACTTTTCTAAGAAAATAACCTAGAGCAATTTTTTCACAATAGTTTGTATAATTCTGTTTTCAAACACATCTATTTCTTATTTTACAAATTAATGTTATTATTTTCCGGATAATGCATGAAATGTGACAAAATTTCACTGGCTCAAATTCATACAGTCGTCACTAACCTGGAAAAAAGTTCGTTATTTGAAAATTTCGTGAAATGATTTACCTTTCAATATAGTTTAAAACCACTTAAAAGAAATTTTAAATTCACATAACTATACATTATTATAAAATTAATTGTTCAATACTAATCCTTTTTTTAAGTTAATATCTATTTATTTTACATATCTTACCTATCAAAAAGAACAATCATTAGGGAAAGCAGGGGAAAAACAACTTTGTCAAGAAATACTCAGTATATATTTCCAACTTTAAAAAGGTACTTTTTGTATTATGATTAACGCGAATTTTAGTAATATTTTCCAATTTTAAGCTTACAAGTAATTTTAAACATGCATATTTTATATAACCAGTAATTTAAGAATGCGTGTCCTTCACTTAACTACTGGTTATCTATTAATTTTGTTTTGAGTTTTTCGTTTTAAAAAATAAAGCTTTCATTCCTGCATCTTTGCAGTGCACGAAATACCTCATCAGGCGTATTTTTTCCCACACAATTCTGGCAGTGTAATCGTTTCAAATGATTTTACTCTGCTCATTACATCACATGTAGTCCAGAAATATTTCAAAACGCACCGAATCCCAAAGAGAGAGAAAAGTTCGATAAATGGAAAATGCATTTAGCTATTTATATAAGTTATTTGACGAAGAAAATCATAAAATGTTCTTAATTCCAGGAAAAGTTAGCGAAATAGAGAAATTCGCAAGATAGAGGTTCGCAAAATGGAGGGCCGACTATATTATATTCATCGAATTAATTTCCAAATTAAACTTCCTTTTATTAATTTTTAAGTTGGTGTGTAATTGAAAACCTGTTTCTTTGTTGAATTTAAATAATTGTTCTTATAGATACAATCCGGAGAAAAAGCATGTAATATTGTTAAATTTAAAACCTGGAAGAATTATGATCATTATTTTAAAATATTAATTTATTTTTTAAAAACTAGCTAGAGTGCTCCCCTACATCTAAATTTATATAAAACTTTTTATGGAACAGATATATATATATATATATATATATATATATATATATATGTTATATATATATATATATATATATATCATCGTACTTCCTAAAAATTATCTTGAATAGAAAACCCTTCAAATCTTCCAAAACGAAAATCTGGAGGAAAACACAAATAAATTTTGTGTGCCAAGCATAAACCAGAAACTAATAATATCTGTAAATCTCTAATTTTTGCACGCGTTCTTTCCAAATGAAGTTAGGTTGTAAATGGTTTGTAATTTTCAAAGAGACAAAAACGCCTTGTAGATATAATATATCATATAGGAGATAATCTCTGATCGCAATGTAATGGTATTAATAAAATAAATCAATATTATTATTGTTGTTACTAAAAATCAATAACTGTATGAATCAAAAACTTGAATTTTACTCTTACATATGCAACATAGAATAAGTCTCACCGTCAGCTATACATCACTTTGACACTACTGGTACTGCAATTCATGGTTAGCTGTTCTGTGATAAAGGTTTAATTTTTTTTATAAGTATGTAATTATCTTTTTATCAATCATGTCTAAGAAAAAGGATTTAAATTAATTATTTATAAAGTTTCATTTTTAAAATTGGTCTTTTAAATGTAATAACGTAGTATATATATACATATACATTACATACGTTCAATAAAAGTATATTAATCACTTGAATTAATGAAATTATATACTGATGTATAAAATAACACTTTGTTAAAGCAAATTTCAGCCTTTATTAGTAAGTATGTATTTTTATGTTACTAATAATTTTTGAATGTACGTTCATTGAAGATATTTAATTAATAGTAACTTTTATAAATCAATACAAATAAGTGGATTTAAAAATATGAAGAAGCCAGAGCTGATTCCTTGTATGACAAAAAGAAAAGAAGAAAGTAAATCTTTGGGAGGAATAGAAATTACTTTCTGGGCAACAGGCTACAAACACAGTAACAGCTAGAATGCACAAGTTTTTCTTGAATATGATGAGCAATTTCGTCTTTTGAACAACAGTGAAGAAGGGCAAACGGGGTCAAGCAGTCGTAAAACCACAGATTGCTTATCCCTCCCTCCATTGTGGAGGGACCAAGAGGAGACACCAGATACTTTTTTGTCTTCTTCAGTTTATGTCGTTTAAAATGGAATTTAGTACACAGTTTTGTTGTATTTTCATGAATACCAGAAATAATAACATTAATTTATAAAATAAGAAATGGAAATGTGGTTAAAAAAGTGACATACCAATTTATGAAAAGTGTTTTCCTAATGACCATTTTCACAAGAAAACATGCTTTTAAAAGACTCGTATCAAACCCTTATTATGTTCTCAATGAGTGTTTCTTATAAGCAATTCAGAAATACAAATTTGTAAAGTACAATTTGTTTCTACCATCTACATTTTCTTAAACAGGATGTACCACATAATGTAGCCTATTATTTTCTGTGTTACTACATTAAATGAAACTGCTTAAGCTTGGTTATGAAACAATACACACACATGCGTAAAAATTAAACAAATATGTTTGAAATGAATTAGAAAGGAGCTTATAATTTTCTTTTAAGACCAAAATCGTTTTAACCTACAATTATATTATATAGAAGCTAATCTCTCATTGTTATTATTGAATAACATTAACATCAAACTATTATTGTTACTAAAATTAATAACAGTATGCGACTTAAAACCTAAATTTCATTTCAAGAATGCAAACACAGAATATGCTCAGTGTATTGTTATGCGACACTTTTATCAACGATGTAATTCAGAATTCGAGGAATACGTAATTATTCAGCCTATCGCACATGAACGATGAATATGAAAGGGGAGTATTAACGTCGCACCGTACAGAAGCGCACATATACCCGACCACGTAATTTTAACCGTGGTCAAGTGATTCCAGACACCCGAGCCGGACACCCCTATCTCTGGGTAACTACCTCACCACACCAACGGGAGGACATTGAGCTCTCGACAAAATAACGTACATCGCTGCCATACATGGCGGGTTCTTAGTGGTAATTGCCTCGAACTCAGACAAGGTCAGCCAACGATCCGATACCTTAACCACTCGACTACCTCTGCCATTATGTCTATGTTCAAACCTCCCAGTGGTGTGTGTAGAAGCTTAGTAGTAGAGGGGGTGCAGCTCAGGTGTCGTCCTCGTCACTTGATTATGTCTGCCAATTAGAGATCGGTTGCCAAAAGTCCTCGATTAACGAAAAAGTAATGACGCTAATATTCTCACTCAACCCTTCTTTATTAAAAGTTGTATTTTATGTTATTAATAATTGTGCAAAATTTTTATTAATTGCGTGGTTATTGAAAAGATATTTAATTAACATAGTAACTATTATAAAATCGATCTTCAAATTGACGTGGAATCAAAAATATGAAGTGACCGGAAACTGATTGTTTGGGATAACAAAAAAAAAAAAAAAAAAAAATTGCTTTGCTCCTGTAAAAATAATACTAACAGGTCAGTAGTAAAAAGTATGTTAAAAGCTATTTCCCTTGAAAAGAACAGATTGATGCTCACAAATCTCTTTATTTGTGCCCGCTTTTCCGCTTAGGCGAGTTGTAGGGCACATGCCTAGGCGCAAGAGAGAGATTTGGGAGCGCAAAAAATTGAGGGTGAAAAGAGAAAAATTAAAATTTTAGGAAAGTAAACACTTAGTATTTATCAACAAGGCAATTATTCTTCATTTTATACCCAATTATCAAATCTTCATTTCAATTATCGGCGAAATTATTATGTAAATCGCTTCTGGCTTTTCTTCTCAAACTCTATATTTTTGTTTCGTTATTAAGTTGTGTTCAAAACTCGAAATAAAAATCTTTATCGCTGCGTTTCTCAAACTGTAGGGCGCCTCTCCCCAGGAGGGGATAACCCTACTTTAGGAGGCGGTTACATCGCGAAAACCGAAAATAAAAGATTTAAAAATAATTATCAATTTAACAAAAATAATTTTTACCATTTAAAATAATTATAAAAGTTTGTGTGTGGGGAGGGGGAATGTTCTAAATAAGAAACAAATGAAGTGTACACATTCACACTGGATGGCCGCTACCACCACTTAAATGGTCCAAACTCGCAATACAGCATTAATAATTAATTTTATCAATATTCAATTAAAACAAGTTTAGTAATTACTATAATTCCCTGGGCTTGTCATATACAAAACAATGTTTATCTTGATAATTAGTACGGTTTATAGTTAAAGTCGTATTGTATTGTCGTTTTACCATCAAAGTACATTATAATTGCATTCAATACATTGTACGAAGGGGGGTCTGCGATGAAAATAGGGACCGAAAAATTGGACGCAATATTAAGTTTATAGCGCAACGCTTATTGGAAATCTACAGCACTCTTGTGACCGTAGACGAGTGGTGGTTGGCACGGATCGCGGCTGGCTTTGTCACGAGTTCGAGCCCAGTACCACTAGGAGACCCTACCGTATAGGGCAGCATGGATGCCAAATCTGTCGAGAGCCTAAAAACATCCTCCTGTTGGCGGTGGGGGTCGCTAAAAGAGGCGAGTGCCAGCTCAGGTTTCGTCCACGTTACTGACCATGGTTCGTACGAGGTTTGTGATCAATAGCCTCCTCTTCTTTTTCCTTTGCAGAGCAACGTTAAACATCAAATGACACAATTCCGGGTTTTTCACCCACTAAGAAAAGTATACACATCACTTACAGTAGTTCTTTCAAACTGTGTTCACCGATATATGCCCAGGGGTTCCATCGAGTCACAATAAATAAATCGAAAAAAAAAAAATTATAACTGTGTATATACAAAAATGCGATTCACGTTCTCTATATGAAGTTTGTAATCACACAAGAATCTCAAAGCTCATTCCTGTCATTAAGAAAACTGAAAATTTTATTTCAAACATACAACTTTATTTCTTCTTAACAAAAGCTTTTTTAAACTTTTTATTATAATATAATAAAAGATATAAAAATGCTTTATTTTTATATTACCTAATAGATTGTAAAAATTTTATTGTTTACACTCCTTGGGTTCATGTGAGAATTGCATATACTCGTTAGTGTACACGTCTTGCAACAAATAGTTTCTACCGGAAAGTGCACCTTTTGGACATTGTTGGGAAAACACCTACAATAAGGGAGAGAGGTAACGACTTATCGACCTTTCAACAGATTTGATGTCCAACTTTAAATTTAAGCAAGAAAAGCTCCTAAATCTGTTGCAATTCATACAAAATACTCAGTATTCTAAACATTTTAATCCCATTCAGGTAAAACGAAATGCTATGAAAAATATTTCTTGGCATAAGTGGCTACAAAAACAAAAGTATATAGGAATAAATTGGGCCTGGTAATGCGGCGTAATGTAATTACAGTTAATTTCTGCACAGTTTAGACTTCGACGGTTTGTGTAAAAAACAAAGTACATATTCTAAAGCCATTTCAAAACATAATAAATGGGTGGGGAACCTAATCGGATTACGAGCCATTAATTAAATTATATTAAAATAGGAGCCGAATTTCTTTTAATAATCGATGCAATACTTTTTAATGCCCTTACAAAAGTGTGTGGAAATAAGTTCAAAAAGCACAAAAAATTTTCCTCTAGTTTTTAGTTTCTTCACAAAAGCATCTCAGTTCTAGAGGCTTCAAAAAGACCCCTGGGGTTTTTAGGCAGGGAAAGGCCGCAACCCGGTGGTACGGTGCCGTGGGCACGCAAAGACATATCAAGTACCAAAAGAAATTGTATGTAATACCAATAATTTCTGCCACTCGGTATGGAAGTGGATTGTTCCCCAGACAAAGTCTCTGCAAAACACCGATCAAAATATGTTTAGTGAATAAACAAGCTAAGTAAGCGAACATAATAGAAATATTATTCAAATAGCTTACGCAACCTTACACAACCTAATTGTTAGCAAGCATCCGCAAGAGTTAAATCCCAATATAGATGTACCTGCAAAAAAGAGTAATTCAAAAGCCACATTAAGTAAATAAATACTAACTGTTAATAATTGTTTAAAAATTAAATGTTTCAAATTACCTCGTTTTATTTTGTACCTTAACTTGAACTTAAATTGAAACCCCAGTGGTAAAAGTTTATTAACAATGAAAACCCAATTTAATCATTTTATTTTTTAAATTTCGCATTGCAAAAACAGCATTTGCGTAAAAAATTCCATACCTATAAGTAATTTTTTTTTTTTTCTTTTTACTTTTCTATATTTGTTTGGTGGAAATGTTAAAACGGCACTCGTAATTATTTTTTGACAAATCACTCTTTCGAAAAGTTGGCCGTACCCTGTTCTTGAAGCTCTGTGAGTAGAAAAGCTCGAAGTTGCCCCCAGTCACCCCACTCATCAGTGCCAAAAAATAGAGTCCCTCCCCCATAGCCGTCCTGTTCAAATGATTCCTCTACCCAGTTATTCTAAAATTGTAAAGACTACAGTCGGCTGATCTCAAGGTCACTTGACCGTTGCCTTTCCAAAGGATGTCATGGTAAGGCTCTCGGACGTAGTTCTAGTTATATTTAACCCCCAACCCCTTTTTCCCGGAAAAGCAGAATTAGTGTTTCGAAGTGACAAAGTCACTATTCGCAGCAAAATATGCCTCTTTCATAAGTACTATAGTATTATTAATGTGTATTTAAGAAGTTTATGAGGTAATTTTATTCTAAAGTAATGTTTTAAAAATTTTGTAATGTAGTTTGCATACACAAGGCAAGCTACCGCAGATTTGCAATGAGTTGTAAGGCTACAAGGCTAAATATGCAAGCCGTGAAAAATTAAAGCTAAAGGATATATGCATTTTTCGTAATTTTAAAATTTTCTAGACTATTTCGACATTTTCCTACCTTCAAGCAAGTGATTTATATGAGTAATTTACGTTCTCACCAAAAGCCTTTACGCCTGAATAATGTGATTTCATTGTGCAAAAGTACCTTAAATCCATGTCAGTGCATTTGACAGAACTTAATTCGGCTTGGTACGACATGCAGTACCAAGGCTCGGTGAGACACTTCTTCCCCCTTTTTTTCAACGCACCTTTACGATGTTCTCTACCCTTTTTAGCACTTCGTTTCTACTGTCCATAATTGGTATTATTTTCGCCAACATTTTATACATTCTCTGGTCATTGGCGTGACGTTTAGGAACAAAAGTTTTGACTTCAGCACAAAACCTTCATTCGGGACGATGCGTTCTGAGCAACAGATTTTTCTTTTTCTCTCTGGAGCGTTTCTTCTTATTTGTTAGAAGCTCTGTACCTCACACAAACGGTAGATTGAGAATTTGATAAAAGATTTAGAAGAAGAAAATTTTGACGATAGTGATTCGGAGAATGAAGATGAATTGAAAATAATATTTTCGAAAAATAATGAGGTTGATTTAGACGTATCAGCTAATTTTGATCAGTTTATTCACATGGAAAGAGGTAGAAGGCTCTGGAAGCGTTAAATGTATTACCATTTTCAAATGGATTGAAAGTTGATGCCAGTACTTCAAAAGCAGAAAAATAATTTTTTAAACTGATGTTCACAGATGAAATTTTTAGCAGTTCTGGTTGAAGAAAACTAATAGGTACATTTACTGTGATTAATCTCATGGAGAAATACCTGATAAACGAAAAGCACGCATCTTCTCTTCATGGAAACCAACCGATAAAATGAAATTAAAATCAGTTTACCTTACGATAGACACACATCGAAAAGATACTATGCAGGATTATTGACAACCAATATATTAGGAAAACTCCATTTTCAGAGAAGTAAGTAGTAAGAAAGGAGACTTCCAACCCTACGACAGATTGTGGAAAATACGAAAAATTTTTGATCGTTGTAACAGAATATTTAAAAGAAATGTATGATCCTTACACAGTATCTTTCGATGAAGTTATTATAACAAATTTAAAGGAAGAGTAAGTTCTTCAAAACAATACACATTCAAAAACAGAAGCTAGTGGGTTTTAAATGTATAAATTGCATGCCATCAAGGTACTTTGATATGAGAGTATATTTCTCCAGGGTAAAGATAGTAAAAAGAAAACCTTCAACATTCGCTTCCTATAATGTTTTTCGTATGTATACAATGGCAGATTATAGGTGCTGTAAAAGGACATGTCCTTATGGATAATTTCTTTCCCTCGCTGAAACTTTTTGAGACCTTTTTAAAAGAAAAGTTATTAACCCTGTAAAACTGTGCGATTCCACAGAAAACGTTTTCCAACGGATTTGGCTCCTTTCGCAATGAGTACGCGTGATTCCAGCCTTGCATGGAATGACGGCATTGTGTTGAAAGTAAGAGGCAGGTATGTGCTGACCAATATGCACAGCTTCCCATCATCATTGAAGAACGAAAAAGATTTAAAACAATACTGACGGTGACATTTTGCGGCGAAAAACGCATAAATTAACAACAACTTCCAAGCTAAAAATTGTAGCAGATTACATTCGCGGCGTGTGATATGTTACTTAGGGAGACCGCATGGCATCCACCTATTCTTTGCTGTAGACGAACTAGAAAATGGCTGTGCAAAATTATTCTTAGTCTCATCGATATTGCTGTTCTAATGCTTTTCTAATATTTAAATCTATACCAAACTTTTATTGTCAAAATTTAGTTTAAAAGAATTTAGAATGAATTTAATTACATTCTAATAGGAAAATAAACCTGCAAAATGCACAACAACAAAAAAGTTAAGACAAACAGATAATACATTTTCTCTATTGGCCATTTGACGAGAAAAGAAAAGAAGAAGGTGCGCTTATTGTGCGAAAAAATATGCAAAAGGAACCACTATTATCTATAAGGCATGCAATGTGGCTCTTTGTATTGACCTCAGGACCTTTAAAAGATGGTCGTACACAATTTATTTAAAAAACCTCTAACATATAAACCGCACAAAAAACAAGAGACCAGAATTTAACATATTAAACCCACACATTTTTTATAAAAATAAAAAAAAAAAGGCTCTTTTTAAGATCCAAAATTTCAAAAAGTAGAACTCATACTTTCACAACAGATATTTCAAAAACATTATCATTTCTCCAAAATCTTTATAGTTTAAGATATAAGTTTCTTCTTAGAAACAAAAAATAATGCAAAACAAACTACCACATTTTTTTTTTCATAAAACTGACAGCAAATTTGTCGAGCTTGAAGTCCTCACGTTGGTGTGTGGTGTGTGGAAGTTTGGTGAGGATCAGATTTCTGGAGGTCCACAGTATCCTTTATATTGTTTTTAGAATGCGATGTGCCATTTCTCAAAACCAATTACCACTACTACTAATTTATCACAAAGTGGAGCACAATTATTATTTTTTTTCGTGCACTAAAAAGGCGTTAATTAGAAAAGTAAAATGTTTAGAAAAATGCTCTTATATATTGTTCTAAAATTTACATATTGTCGAACAATTTTAAAATTTGTTAAGTTATTTTTTTATTACATTGTTTAATTACTGTACTTAAATATGTAAGCTGTTATATTTTATGAAATAAAATGTTTAGTATAATAATAAACTTACTCATTTTCTAAAAAATTTTCCTTTCTGTTGAAATTTCTGCCGAATGATTTTGAAAACATAAGTGGTATAACATGATTTTCATTATTGTTGTTGAATATATAAGCTGCAATAATATACTGAAGTTAGAATGTGTAATAATACGAATTCCTAACTAATTCTTTAGTTGGTTCCCATTACTGCTACTACGTGACTACCTACTTACTCATTTACAATATATATATATATATATATATATGGTACTGTGTAAAGCATCGATATTATTGCCAGCTTATGCGAACTATCGTGGCCTCAGAGGGTGTTGTCATGAAGCTCTTGATACAATAGAAGCGCAGTGAATTAAATATTTATTTATATCATTTTAACGTTTTTCTGGAGCACATACTTTAGTAATATATGATTGTCAACTTTTGAATTTACGTAGTACACAACTCTAATGAATGTAGTATTTAACGCTAAAATGATTATTTTCTACCTTTTTTAGAACATGAAAATATTTTACAAAAATTAGAGAAACAAAAAGTTTTAAAAGCTTTAAAATCATTTTTACAATAACACAAATTTCATTATTATGTAAGGCCTCCTTTTTTAGTGTGTGTAAATTTTCTATAATAATTTTCATACTAAAGAATGAATACAATAAAACCCTACTATAGTAAGTAGTAAGTAAATAATTTTGCTAAGCAATCAGAAAAATCCTTCTGAAAACATTGCCACATTGAAAGAAATAAAAACAAATAAATATAATCATTTTATTTATAAGGTGTGATGGACACGTTCAACAGTTCGCGCATAAAATTACCTCATAGTAATTTCTTGAAGTGCTACCAAACTCTAGGAAATATCTATTTTAATTTCAGAATTTACTTAAAAAAGACAGGAAAAAACAACAAAAATATGCATTTGAAAGTTTGCAAGCCGTTCCATTCAAAATGGGTACCATGAATTTAGAAAAAAAACTATTTTGATATAATAATGCGCCAAATATTGCAATTTTCCTTACTCCTGAAAGATCCCTGACTGTACCCTTGGCAACCCCCTCTTCCTTTGTAAAGTGTGAAACTTTTTAACAATACCACATGTGCTAGAAAATGGTCAAGCAGGGAGTTCAGTGGGGAAAGAAATTTCCTTTCCCTTTCAGATCCGAACGCGCCGAATGGAAAAGAAATTTTGCCTCTGATATTGCTGAGTTCTAAAGGTTAAAAAAAAAACAGCCATATCCTGAGTCATAAACAACCTACAAAAATCTCTTTTATTTACAGCATTTTAACAGAAAGTCTTCTTGAAATAAATATATATATATTTTTTAATCGATATTTTTCACCAACTTAAAACATAAATTTTTTGAAACCATTATTTCAAAATAAATTAATCCAACTACCTTTTAAAAATTTGTAAACTAAATTGTTATGCAAAGCACCCTTTCTACCCCAAATTTTAATTTTTTAGACAACTTCAAAACAGTAAAGAATGATATAAAACATAGTTTAACACTAGAACTCTAAATAACAACACACATTTTACAACATTAAAATGATACCCTGCCATTCTGCAGCAAAATAAGTACAATAATCTTCTTATTTCATCTACACACAATATAAAATATTAGGCATAAACCAATGAAATTTCTATTCCAGATAAGCTTTTTCTTTTCCATTTTCTTTTCTTTTTAAAAACAAAATTATATATATGACTGCATCCCATTACTCGTTTAAATATTTACACAATATTTTAACTTAGGGGAACAATAGCCACTTACCTCGACATGAACGCTGTTTCTGTACTTGAACACTAATGGGATTTCCTTCGTTGTTTTCAGGTCACGGTTCCATTCATCAGAAACTGAAGAAAAATACGGCATCTGTCTATTCCTTAGCCAAACTCTGCAGGTGATAACAAAACTCCGTATGTAGAAGATCTTGTTTTTTCACTTGAAATTGCTGCAGGACAACTCCCGGGATCCACGTGGTCATCAACTTGAAAATACACTGCAGGATTTCTATTTCCTTGTTAGAAATTTCTTTAATCCCGAATGTCCACTAGAGCCTGGTTCACAATTATGTAGTACGAACACCGATCAATTTGAAATATTTTGTTCATTTAACTTCTGATTAACACCTTGTGACATCTCTCGCGTTCTTCTTCTATCATAACTCCTACGTTCTTTGACGGCCACGATTAATGGCAAAACTTTTCCAACCCAATACCAAGAAGAGAAACAAAGCGAAAATGCAAATAAGATATACTTTAAAAGGATAGAGGGTTTAGTGAGATAGGACGGCAATCTTAGAGATAACTTAGTGCGGAACAGTTCGGAACAAGTGTTAGACGGCCTACTCACAAGGAAGAAGGATACGCCCATCTTCGTTAATAATATTAATTATAAGAAAGAGTAATAGTGCCTGAGTACTCTTATCTACAAGTAGCAGAATAGGAGAGTCTTCAACCAAGGTAGGAGGGTTACTTTATAAACGGTAATATTTTGTATAGAAAGCTAGATTTGGCAGGTGATTTACTATAATTAGGATAAGTGATCTAGTTGTGCGATCTGACTTAAATATTCAGTTTAATTTGTGGCTTATTCTCACTTAAAGAAAGTTGTTCTTTAAATTAAGTAATTTAAGTTATTCTTAATAAAAGTTGTATTAAGAATTATAAAATGTCTCATCCTTTAGATAATCCCACACCTCTAGCTTACGCGGATCCAACACGACATAGCTATCGCAGGATGGCTATGTCACAATGGCGCCCGAGCAATCTTAATTCTGGGTTAGGTAATGCAGGAGGATTTAGTATATTACCTGAAATGTATTTTTCCGGGTCGGAGAATGTAACGGAGTTCCTTGAGACAATAGATAATCAAATACAGTTACTTGAAATCCCAAGTAATCTGTCATGTGCTTACATGAAAAGTCATCTCAGGGAAGGGCTCAAGATTGGTACTCAATATTTGGATCGGTGCTAGTGCAAGATACAGCCACGGATTTCGCGCAGCTCAAGGCTGAATTAGCGAAAGCTTTTCCCGCAATCAAAAATAAGAAAGAATTGGAGGCTAGATTTTTCGCGTCACAGCAGGGAAGAAATCAGAAACCCACAGACTTTGTTTACGATTTATTAAAAATTCAGAAAAGTTTAGAGCTAGGGATGTCGCAGGCGGAAATTTGGGTTGATCACTTTTTTTGTTAGACTCGAACCACAGACCCCAGGACTGTGGAAGTTCGCAACCGCAGAACACCGTACAACTTTTGGAAATATTCAAATTGAAGGGGGTATTTTTAAAAATTTAAAAAAGGATTCACAGAATATGATAATGAGAAAGACTGGGTAAAAACCAATAGGATGCCTAATTTTGATCCGCAGAAACTGGAGGAATTCTAGGTTGGACGTAGACCAATAAGGCGGAAAAAATTTTATGAGAATAGCCGCAAAGTAATAGGGGTTCGAGGGGGGATAGATTTCAGAATGTGATCAGAGATTCAACAAAAGGGGGATACCATTCGAAATGATCTAAATGATAATTTTAATAGAGGGCCCGTGAAATGGGGGTTCAGGAAAATTTCAGTCGAGGCGATAGGATGCAAAGGGGACGATTAAAATTTGAAAAATTAAAGACAACCTCAAACGGAACGGCAAGAGAAATCCCAAATTAAGTTTCTCCTATTAATACCCGAGAGTTCCCCCACGTTCCTATTTTATTAAATAACACATTTTTGAAAGCGCTATGGGACACAGGAGCAGATAAATCTTTTATATGGGGAAGAAGTATATAAAAAATTTTTTTTTTATAAGTAAATTAAAAATCCGACCCAGGTAATAACAGCACAAGGTGCGAAATCCAAAACATGGGGATTGTAGAATTGAATATTCGCATCAGACAATTTAAAAGACCTTTATTTCATGTGTTGACGGATTTAAATACCCATGATTCTAGGGTGTTGATTTTATAGGTGGATCAAGGATCTTTTTAGATTTTGATCAGAAATCTTTAAAAACAAGTTTCGCTGGTTGAAGATAATAAGGTAGATAAAGGAAATTTGGGGTTGATGGTCAGAAAGGAAGTTAAATATTGTTAGTTTTATCGAAAATCATGGGAAAATAATAGGAAAAAAAAGTTAATTGTGCAATAATCAGAGATTTAGTATCACTTCGAGGAACAATTAATAACAGAACAAAACATTATCCCGAATTGGTCTTCTATAGAGATTTAGAAAAACCCCGGGAAAATAACCTGTTAATGCAACGATATGTGAGAATTTGGGCCCACGACTTCGGTCAATTGAAGGTTGTTATTTTATGCGAAACACCAACGTCGTTGGGGGGAAATGCGTTCCCAAAATCTTTAAGGGTGAAATAATGAGAGTTTCGACAGGCCAATTGGGACATTTGGGAAGATTTAAAACGTATCATAAAAAAGGGACGTTTTTTTTTTCCCCTACATGAAAAATTCATTTATCAATATGTCTCTACATGCCATATGTGCCGTTTAAAAACTATAAAACGCGTTACCATGGTCGAAAATCCGATTATATCAAATTTTCCAAAAAAGATAGGGCGTTAGATTTGTTAGGGCCCTCCCCATATCGAGAATAAGACGTAACCATATTTTGTAAAAACCGATCATTTAGCAAATGGGGTGAAATTATACCTCTTAAAAAAAGGCCTGTCTCTATAAAAAAGGGGTATTTTTTTTATAACTTTATATCGGTTTGGAAATAAAATTAATAAATGATAATGGTCCTCAATTTATACGAAATTTTTGAAAAAGGAAAAAATTAGGCATAAGGCATTAAACGTTGCCTATAGGCCAAGCAAACGGGCGAAAGAGTTAATCGAGATATAGTACAAATGATTGCAAATTCGTTAATGATCAACACGATACTTCGGATCAATTTACGTGAGTTTGTTACGCTATTCGTACGGCGGTGAATGAAACAACGGAAAATCACCTGCTGAATTATTTTTGGGGCGAAAAATTTATTACCCCATTTCAAAAATTAGTAATGATTTCAGGGGTTCGGGAAATTTAAAGTTCAAAATTTAGAAAAAAAATTTAAGGAAGTAGACTAAGTAGAAAACTAAGCAGGAAAGGTGGGGAAAGATATTATAATAGACGAAAACAAATACAAATTAAGGTAAATGATTGGGTCTTATTAGAAACACACCCCTTTTAAATTCAGCAGCTAATAAAATCTGTGCTAAATTTAAACAAAAAATTTTAAGGACTGCGACATAGCCCCTGTGATGACCATGTCGTGCCGGTTCCCCTAAGCTAGAGGTGGGATTACAAAATGATGAGACATATTTAAATTTTAATACAACTTTTATTAAGATTAACTTATATTACTTAAATTTAATTTGAAATTTTTAAATTTAAAATGAAGTCCCCAAATTAAATCACGTATTTAAGTCAGAAAAACAGATTCTTTTTTTCAATTATCATTAATAATCTTATTCATCTAATTATTTATACCAAAATTTCCTTTTTTAGTTCTGGTTCCTTTTCCTAAAAAGATATATATCTTTCGCTTTATATATGAAGATTCCAACTTCTTTATATAGGATTTCTATTCCCTTCTAAAGCTATCAGACCGCTAACCTTGCTCTGTAAGATTTCACACTTTGTCCCCCATCGATCAGAATGATTCCAAATACTTCTCTAGCCTGCTGGTAAATCTAACTTGTCACGATTATCTAGGTTTGCCCCCATTCCTATCATCAAAGCTTTATCTTTTATAGAAAATCTAATTTATAATATTTTTTGTTTATCTTTTTGGTAGGGGGTTTGGGAAAATTTTTCCTTTTCGTGGCCGTCAAAGAACATAGAAGTTATGTTAACAGAAAGACGCGAGAACGTCACAACCCCTCAAAGAAGAAAAACTGATTTACAAAGGTTCTCAAGCCCTTTAAATTACGTGTCAAATCTCTATTTCTAAATTTTTCGCTTTCTGGTTTTTTTTAAATTTTAATCTTAAATCCTCATTTTTTAATTTTTTATAATTTAATATTGATTTTTTAATTTTCATTGAAATTTTTAATCTTAAATTTTAACTTTTAAAATTTTCCAAAAAATTTATCTTGATTTTTAATTTTCATTACTCATCTTAAATTTAAAATTTTTAATATTCGATTTAAATTTAAACTCGTGACAATAAATTTTACTCCAAAACTGGGCCCAACATTAATAATTATTTTTTTAAATTTTTCCCCCTTCACTTTTACATTTCATACTTAAAATATTTATACATTAAAAACAATTATTCTGGGTGCGCAGCCCCAACCTAACACTGTATGGAGCTGGTACTTCTGCTCCCTTTCTTGTTGAACTATACTTTTCAAGATTTTCGGGTCAGTCTCCGGAAATAAAAACTTTTTGAGTCTCTATTTCCATAATATTAATCAATTTCACATATATTATTTATATATCACAAAAAATTTTTATCTCCATCCCCACATCTGGTTTCAACAAAAACTCCCAATGACCCGCGCGACCGTTTTAATTATTGTTGTCCCTTGCTACGCCCGTTTCCTGAACCAGATGCCTCATAATACGTAACAATACAACAACATATATATATACACATATTATACAATTACAAACTTTTTTCAATAAACCATTATAACAAATAACCAAAGGAAATTTTTCACTCACGAAGTAAACATCAAGCAAAAAAATGTGTGATTACAAATGTTTTTTCGGGAAAAAAATTTTAACAAGTCAAAATTTCCAAAATTAAATGAACACTCATTGTAGGTTTGACTTTTTATAATTTTTAAAGAACCCCCCGAGACCCCTTTTTTGCAAAATTTTCCACCACTTGTTGGGAAAATCATAAAAATGAAACAATACAACCTGATTTTATATGTTTTCTCCCCATTCACGTTCAACGATGAGGGTATATCTTCATTCCCCCGTTTTACTGGAATTTCTTTTTTTGTAAGGTTGTAATCTCCGTCGTCCTTTCCCGACTTCCCCCAAATTGTTCTTGGGTTCGGGGGTTCTTCTTTTTCTCCCTCTTGGTCTTGGGGTGTATCTTTCTTCATCTGTAACTTCAGTGCACTCTCTTTTGTTCCCCTTTTCCTTCTTCTAGAAATAGTACTGGGTGACATTTGTCTTTTAATTATTATTATTACCCTTTCTTTGCCACTTTCTTTGTGGTCCACTTTCCCCCACACACCTGATCTTTTTTTTAAAACCCCTATTATATTTAAACCTTTTTGTTTTATTTTCATTCCCAACTGAACTGGTAGTGATCGACCAATTTTTTTTTATGGGGCCCTCTGTATTTTTATATTATTTGATTGGTTACCAACCCTTTTGCCCCTAACCTACTTTCACCCCAGATTTTTCTTTTTCCCCTATTGTGACTCATTTAATCCTTTGGGGTACTTTTTTCCGAAGTACGAGTTTCCCCGACTTGATCTTATACTATTTGGGGTACCCGTTCCTAATTCGACCTCGTCCCTTTCCTATGACGATATATTCTTATTTGATCTACGTTAACTGTTTAAACTTTTCCTGATTTCCATAAAATATTTTTTAAAATTTTAACTTCTAAGACTCTATAAGGTCCCTCTTTTTTTAAATTTAGCCCTTTTTGTTACTGCTGAACTTACAGGGTGTGTTTCCAATAAGACCCCAAACATTTACCTTTTTTTTTTATTCTTTTTTACGCTATTATAAATTTTTCCCACCTTCTGTTTAATTTTCGTACTTAGTCTACTTTTTAAAACTTTTCTGTATATCTTAATTTTAAATTTTTAACTTTCCGAGATCAAAATAGTTTTGAATGGTGTGACATAACCCGGATACCCTGTTTGGGGTTCCCCTAAACTAGAGGGTGGGATTATCAAAATGATGAGACATAATTCTTAATACAACTTTTTTTAAGAGTATCTAATAATACTTAAAATTAATTTTCAAATTTTTTAGAGTGAGGTGGCCCCAAATTTAAAACACGTTTTAAAATCGTCACGCCCAGATCCTATTAATTT
The DNA here is from genome assembly GCA_019973955.1 of Trichonephila inaurata madagascariensis. Taxonomy (NCBI): domain Eukaryota; kingdom Metazoa; phylum Arthropoda; class Arachnida; order Araneae; family Nephilidae; genus Trichonephila; species Trichonephila inaurata. The sequence goes on from BMAV01019552.1 coordinate 106,659, forward strand.
TCCAAAAACCTTTTATCTAATTACTATATCTAATATTACCTTTTCCAGTTCTGGTTCCTTGACCTAAAAATATAATCTATAAACTTTTTTATATGAAGATTCTTGATCCGAAGGGAGCTAATTTTGATCCTCAAATTTTACACTGCTTTGTCACCCATCGATCAAAAATTCCACAATACTATTTCTGAGCTCGTACCATTCTAGGTTTGCCCCCATATCTAAGCTTTTTCCAGTATCCTTTTATATATATCTCATTTTACATATTATGATTGTTTTTTTTGGTATTGGGGTTGGGTAAATTTTTTCCTTAAATTTCCGTCAAAGCATAGGGTCATGTTAATCAGAAAAAGGGGGAGCGTCCCCCCTCCAAAAAAAAACGTGATTTACTTGGGTTTCAAAGCCCCTTTTAAAAAATTCGTGTCTAAATTTTATTTCTAAATTTTTTTTTTTCTGAGTTTTATTTAAATTTAATCTTAAATCTTCATTTTTAAATTTTTTTAATTTCCAATATCTATCTTGACTTTTAAATTTTTATTGCAATTTTAATCTTAAATTTTAACTTTTATAATTTCCAAAATTTATCTTGACTTTAATTTTCATTACCCCCTTAGAATTTTAATATTCAATTTAATTTTAAACTGTGACAAAAATTTACTCCCAAAAACTAGGCCAACATTAATAATTTCTGTTTTTAATTTGTGCCTTTCCTTTTTTCATTTGTTACTTAAAATATTTATACACTTAAAAACTATTATTC
>BMAV01019553.1:0-12340 GCA_019973955.1 Trichonephila inaurata madagascariensis
CATTTTATATAGGTTTCCCATCAAAAAGAAATCTGCAAGGAAAACAAGAATCTGTATATATATTTCCAAGTTTAAAAAAAATAATTTTATATATTAAATCTAATGAATTTTTTTAGCGACATTTTCAAATTTTTAAAACCTATGGTACTTTAACGTACTTTTTTATAATTAACCAGTAATTTAACCTGAATTAATAAATTAATTACCGTTTTTTAAGCATACACACGATATGTTTTAAAATTTAAAGTATGAAAAAAATCTGTTAGTTTGATTTGAAAAATTATGGCCATTTCATTGGTATAGATGAATTAGGCACCTGGTAATATCAATTCAATGTCATTGATCCCCATAAAATATATAAGCTTGAAATTAGAATAATTTGATATAAAATGTCTTAAAAATATGTTTAAAATAGGGATAAAAATCAAATTTCCCAAGGAAAAATTTCCCTCAAATAAAAATGAAAAAACACTTTCTATATGGAATTATTTTCAAAAAAAATAAAAATTAATAATAATAATATATATATATATATATATATGTTATATATTGAAATAGTGTTGGCCTGTGTATGGTTATCAATTTTGATTTAGTAATGACGTCTTCAAATAATTTTCCTCCTTTATTATGAGCACACATCGAAAATTGCCAATTCGTTTTTTCACTTGGGAGCAGCGGCATTTTGGAGGCCAACACAAAGACAAAAAAAGCAGCAATTTTTTTACAATTTTACATGAGGGGGAAGCAGAAAAAACGTTACATCAGATTTTTATGTTTATATACCAGCGGGTGCACAAGCGCGTGACTATTACGTAATGGTAGTTCTGATTGGGTTGAATGGGGGGATAGGGAAATTTTGGGTTTTCCGATTACGATTAAATTACAATGTTTATTTTTATACCTAAAATTTAAAAATTATTTATAGACCATTAAAAAATTAATTAAAAATATGTTGGGGAATTATTCAAAATATATATGTGTGTGTTCTTGACTCAGGAAAAAAATTCAAAACAGAAATTCTTAAGGGGTTCTTATGGAGGTTCGACGTAAATTTAATTTTGTATCACCTTGACATATTCAATCTCTGTTTTTTTTTATGTATTTTTCCCAAAATCAGGGGGAAAAAAATTCACGTTTAAAATTTTTAAATTGAAAGGGAAGATAATAAAGGCAAATATTTGAAGTTTGATAACCAGATATCTATATGAATAAAGTAAACTTATATACTATTTATATATTAAAAACCCAAATTAAATATTTATTTTAAAAAAATTATTTCTTTTTTTGCATGATGAATTTTTGAAATCAAGCAAAAGAAAAACCCTTTCCGTGACCAGGATTCGAACCCAATTTTTGCGGCCACAACCAATTCTAACCATAACGTCACGGCGATGGGTAGAATGGTATCGTATACTTTTAAAAACAATCATTATGAACAGAGATGGCTTTTTGATGCGAGCAAATAGACCGTGTCTTTCTTGTCGCAACGTTTTTCAATCGATGGCAGTGCGGAAAACCTTTTGTTGAAAAATTTTTTTTTGAACTTTGTTTAAGGAACTTATTTTTTCTAAAATTTCCCAAAAGGGTGGTCCATATCGACCCCGGGAAATTAGGGGGGCCCTGTGAAATTTGGGGTCCGTAAATGTAAATTGGATGATTGTGTTTTCTTATTTAACCAATTCACCCCCCAAATTTTTTAATTTTTAATAATGGAATAAATATTCCACTTTTCCAAAAGGATATTTATTATTTTTACTTACTAATATTTTTTTAAAATATAAATACATCTACCTATCTATCTATCCCCAATTAGAATATCTTGAAAAGTTTTTAATTTTTTTCAAATTGAAAAGGAATTTAGACTTGATTTCCAATTTTCTGCAAAAAAGTTGGATGTTATTCAAAAGGAGATTTAGGATTTAACCTAATAAAATTTATACAAAAAGTTGAAAATTTGTTAAAAAGCATCAGATGTATCCTTCTCACTAAAACCATTTATTTGTTGCTCACTTATTTTGTGTAACAGGTGAATAATTTTAATTTAATTAATAAATGTTTAAAATTAAGATGTGTTTGTTTTCTTGAGTTTTTCATGCTACATTTAAAAACTTGAATCTTTTAGAGTAAGTAGATCTGTACCAGCTATAAAAAACACATTTAAGTCAGTGTTTCTTAAAGTGTGGGGCGCATTCCCTAGGGGCGTGATAACCCCTAGGAGGCTCGACCATATCGAAAAATCAAAAATAGAAGATTTAAAAAGTTACAAATTTATTGAAAGGAAACAAAACAAAATATACATTCGGATATAATAAAAAATAAAATGTACCTTTACACTGATATAATATACTTATAAATGTATCAGACCTGCATAATGTATTTGATAACATCTCACAATACTAAGTACAGAGCAAGTTTAATAATTACTAGTGATTCCCCATATCTTTATACAAAATTTTAAAACTTGTCTTGATAATTTATAAAAGGGTTTTTGATTAAAAAATTTTGCAGCTTTAACGTGGCATTATTATTGCATTCAATACATTGTTTTGTGTGGGGGCGATGAAAATTATGATTAAAAAAATTGGGTCGCAAACTTGAAAGTTGGGCACTCATTTAAATTGTAATTTGCAAAAATTTAATATTAAGGAGTCTATCCCAAGCCAGAAAACATGGCAAGGGTGTGACGGGCTCTCGCGTTTTTCTTCATATCCGGGTTCCTTGGGGCCAAAAAATGGCAATTTTTTTTCCAAAAACCCCGGGGTAAAACGTAAAGGGAAAAAGATGAAAATTTAAAGGGTTTTTACATAACAAAAATTTAGAGTAAGCGGGGTGGCATTTGGGGGTTTTTGATAGTTCGTGTGGCAAGTTGAAGAGTATTTCAAATTTAAGTGACAATAAAAGAAGTTACCTGACAGGACCCCTTGGGTCAAGGTGCATACCATTGATCCGTAAACCCCAACTTAAACTAATCAGACGATTTACTTCTTGACATTAAGGGGGTGACTTTTAATATTCGGATCTGTATAACATTTTGAGCTTAGGCGAGTTGGTTATTGATAGGGGTCGGGTTCTTATTTCGGTATTAATATATTGTGTTTTAACCCCCGTGATTCTCTCAATATATATTATTATCCAATTTTTATTGGTTTAATTTAAAGAGCTTAATAAAGTAATATTAAGATATGGGAGCTTCTAGTTCTTTTTTATTCCTACACCTCTAGCTCACGCTGATAATCTAGGAGAAGGGGCAAAGGGGGGCCCTTTCAAAAGGGGGATAGGACAAAAAGGGTTGGAAAACTTATTAAAAAAGGTAAAAAACCGAGATGAGTATCTAAAAAAATCTGGGAATAAAGGTTTAAAATTTCAAATACTAATTACTTTTATTAATTTTGTGCTAGACCGATAGATTTAATAGATTCAAACCAAGTCTGCATTTAAACATTAAGATGATACAGAAGTTAGGAACTAATGCCATTATGTGCGTATTAGTTAAATTGAATGTATTTTTAGTTTAAGGTGAGACTGTTCCGAAAATGTCGTTTTCGTCTAATAAAGGGATTTTTTATTTTAAAATCTTGTGTTTGAACATTTTTTTTTTCAAAACAGTTTTCTTTTTTCCCTTTACGCAAAATAGAAAAAAGTTATAGTGATTTTAAAAAACATCACTCTCCAAAAGGGGGGTAAGATAAAATTTTAAATAAACTTTCTCAAAATTTTGTTTTCGAAAAAAATCTTTACCAGATACATGATATCTTAAGAACCAAAAAACCCGTAACTTTTTAAATTTTTGGGGGTGTTTATTATACTATTTTTTTTTTAAATTTGGGGGATAAATTTTGCTGTAGGTTTAATATTTTTTATTTGGGTAGTTTTATAAAGAAAAAACTTTAAAAAAATCAAAATTTTCAATTTTTATGTATAATTGTCGGTAATTTTTGTATTTTAATATTTCTCTTAGATTTGGTTTTATTTTTAAGAGCACCATAATATGTATGTTGTGTATAAAGAAAATTATGATAATTGATTTGAAATTTTTTTTTCAGTGTTAACCGTTTTAGTAAAAATTTGGTAAAATTTCCTTTAAAACAACCAATTTTTCTAAAAAGTACAATATTTATTTAAAAAAAAAAAATTTTGTATTTACATATTTTTTATTTTTATTTTCTTCCTAAAAAACCCTCAATTTGTTTCAAAAATTTGTTTTTATGAAAAAATTGGGTTTGAATGTAGGCAGTCACCTTAATATCATGTAATCTAATGGACTATAATTAATAAAATGTTTAAAAAATAATAAAATGAAAATAAAGATGGAGAGTTTCTAAATATTAAACTTCTAAAAATACTTTTTTTTTAAGAAATTGATTTACACATAACATTGTCTTCGTATCTGAGTCATTAAAAATTTTAAAATGCTGGTGAAGGTCTTTATTACCTTCTTAATCTATTTTCTTTTTACTTTATGACACAGGACGTCGTGCTAAAAGAACGGAATTCTATCTTTCTAAACACAGCAAAACCCGCGCGAGGCTATCCACGGCGCTAAACACAAAACCCAAGAACCTATCTTTTCTTGGTACCAATTTAGAGTTCAGTCTCCAAACAAAAGAACTCCCTTCTTTTCTGTCTGTTCCGTTGCAAAGCCAACGCCCTTCTCCTCCAATATAGTAACCCCACCCCCACCCACCCGCAGGAGTCTCGCCAACTCTCAAAGAATATACCGCCAACAGTAGTCAAACACTACAAATGCAATAAATGCTTAATCGTTAATAGTATAGTTTTTTCTTTTTCAATTCCTACTATTAGCTCACACTCTCTATATATTCATACATTTATTTATCTTGTTGGAATTTTCAATAGTTAATAAAATAATTTCTATTCATCCCAATCAAGTTCAAATAAATTTTTTAAACTTGTAATGGATGACATTTGTTATTAATACAGTTTTTTCAAATATTAACTCATTAATTAAATTTTATTTTTTAATTTTAAATTTATTCTGCGTTATTTCCATTATAGTTGCAATTAGCTGCAACAGATTGCGCTAGTACGCTTTTTCTAACAAAGTAGGAATTAACGTTAAATTTTTTTATATATATATATATTACTTGTTTAAGCTATTCTTATATCGTTTTAAATATTTAGTTTTCATTCTACGACTCCCAAAAAGGCATTTTTCGTGAGGCGTGATGTTCATAATCGGGTTACTAGTTCGAGTTCCCATTCTATTAATGGAACCTTAGTGTTGAACAATTGAGTTGCTACATTTTTAGCTGACCTTTACAATTCTTATGTTATGTAGTGTGCAATTTTGAGCTATGAGCTGCTATAGGTTCATAGGGATGTCTTAAGGCATGGTCTAACTGAGCTCGAGCCCAGGACCTAGACGGTGAAGGCCTCGTTTCGTTCTTGACTCTGTCTTAATAAGATCCTGATCCGGATAATTTTAATGTGGTCAACAGAGTTGCGTAACGTAAACCCCCGCATATATTGCGGTGGGCCCAGGTTTCTAGGGGCCCCAAGTCCTGACTGCCTCTAAAAACCTACCTTTTGTAAAATCCAACTTGGAGACTCAAAACCTGACTTTGCAAGGGGCCCAAATGTTCTCCGTTACGCCCTTGGTGGTCAAATATTATTCCCGTATATATTCTTTGAAAAACAAGGAATTTAAAACTGCATGTCAACTGGAACAAGTGGTATGACTGTGTTATTATGTGATGACAGTTCTCCATGTCTACATCTAATATCATTAACAATCATTCAACTATTTAGTCTAAATGTGCCCTTCGATTGACCTGGTTGGTGCATAGGTTTTTGAGATTGTGAGTCGTGAACTTTTATTTGTTTCAAATTATTCCATTTGAACGAATATTTGACAAAAAGCATGCTATATATATCGTCTACTTTTAAAGATATAAGGTAGGGCCTACTTTTGTATAGGGGCCCAGGGCCTCAAAAAACCTGAAGATTTCTCTAAGCCCAGGTCCTCAAAGAGTTTTAAGACATCCATGTATATGTTTAGAGTTCCCTAAATATAACCACTAGAAGACGCTACATGTCATTAAAGTAAATAAATTCTTTCTCTTTTCCACTGAACAACACAACTCAACGGTTCTTGTTTTAAAAGTTGTCAGTCTTCATAATTCTAGGAATAAATGTTTGTTTTCTTTATTAACCAACTGCCTGTTGTAGTAAAATATGGATAAATCCACTTCTAAGTTATATATTTCAAAAATTCTAGTTCAGCCTCTGTACAGAGGTCAACTTATAAAACAAAATTTTTAAAAAATAGAAGCATTTTCATAAAAAAGGGTTTTTGAAGAAAGGTCATTCTGTGTTCAATTTTTGTAAAAATATTGTATTAAATAATTTTTTTGTCATTTTTATTTTTAAAAAAATTTTTTAATCTTTTTCAATTTAAATGACACAAAATTCATAAATATTATCCATTTATACGCTTTTGCAAAATCGTGGTTCCGAATGTAGTCGAATACCTTAATGCTCGAAGTCCTCACGTTAGCATGACGTAGAAGCAAAGGGAAAAAGCTGCGGGGTGTTTTCGTTATTTACCGAAGTTCAAAATTATGAACGTCCCCAGGAACGTTATTTTACGAGGTTCAAAGGGACAGCATCCTTTGTGCAGTTTCTAAATGCGACATAAAAAAATATCAGATATCATCAATCAAACCGATTAATTTATAGAAGAAAGAGTAATGCAATATGATGGAAAGAAACGAGAAGAAGAAAAAAGGGAAAAGATTAAAAAAAACATCTGTGTGTTATTTATATGAAGTGATGTCAAAAAGAAATACTTATATCGGTTTTTTTACATAGAAATACGTGCTTTAATATACGATCATGGCCCTTATTTTCAAAGAAGATAGTTAATCTGTAAGTTATTTAAATAAAAATAAATTAAGTAAAAAAAAAAGAAAAAAAAATACTTTTCCCTGACCAGGTTGAACCTGGGTTTTGGGCCCAAAAAGCAAATAACCACTATACGATCACGGAGGGGAAATAAATCTTTCTGAATGATATTTTAAAGAACAATTGGTTTAACAGGGATGAGCGGGTAGCTACAATTTGACCGTGACGCGCTGGGAAGGTAGGGAAACCTTTTTGGGGATGGCGCACTAAAAAATATCGTAACCTAGGGTAATATCTCGGAAACTATGTCATAAATTCGTCTTGAAAAACAAAAAATGTTTTGGGAACTATTTAATTAGTTATAATATATTAAAATCAAGTACTGTGCTATAAATTTGATGAATGTGACAAAATAGAAATGAGTATAATTAAATCGTTACTACAAAGTTGAATAAAATTCATCGATATGATATCCATAGGCTATTCTAAAAGCCACATTAAAAGCATGTAAGAAATTTTGTACATTTATTTTTATAAAATTAATTCAAATATCCAATGACATTTTGGTTTGCATTCTTCTTTTAATCTTTAACATGAGATCAATGTGCTGTAGAGCAGCGGTTCTTAAACTTTCGATCGCTGTGGGGATGTTTATTATACTATTTTTCCTAAAGTGGACCATAAGTTTTGCTGTAGGTTGAATATTTTTTCATTTAGGGTAGTTTTTATAAAGAAAAAAACTTTAAAAATATCAAAATTTTCATATTATTATGTATAATTGTGGTAATTTTTTGTATTTTAATTTTTTTAGTTTTTTGGTTCATTTTGAAAAAATTAATATGTATGTTTGTATAAAGAAAATTATGATAATTGTATTAAAAATTTTTTTATGGTTTTTCCCCGTTTTAGTAAAAATTTTGGGAAAAACCCTTTGAAACAACCAATTTTTTAAATATTGTTTTAAAATTTTTGTATTTAATTTTTTTTTATTTTTCTACGTAAAAACACGAAATTTGTTTCAAATATTTGTTTTTATAAAAAAAATTGGGTTCGAAGGTAGGCAGTCACCTTAATATCATGGAATCTAATGGACTATAATTAATAAAATTTTTAAAAAATAAAAAAAAAATAAGAAAGAGTTTCTAAATATTAAACTTCAAAAAATACTGTGTTTTTAAGGAAATTGTTTTTACACATAACATTGTCATCGTATTGAGTCATTAAAATTTAAAATGCTGGGGTTTTTAAACCTTTTTAATCTATTTTTTTTTTACTTTTTACACAGGACGTCGTGCAAAAAGAACGGAATTTTTTTTTCAAACACAGCAAAACCCCGCGAGCTATCCACGGCACTAAACAAAAAACCCAAAGAACCATTTTTTTCTGGCCAAATTGAGTTCAGTCCCAAAAAAAAGAACCCCCTTTTCGTCTGTTCCCAAAGTCAAGCCCTTTCCCCCAAAAAGAAACCCCCACCCCCCCCCACCCGCAGGAGTCCCCCAACCTTAAAGAATATACCGCCAACATTTCAAACACTAAAAATCTAAATGTTTAATCGTTAATAGTATAGTTTTTTTTTTCAATTCTACTATTAGCTCCACTCTCTATATATTCATAATTTATTTATCTTGTTGGAATTTTCAATCGTTAAAAAAATTTTTTATTCATCCAATCAAGTTCAAATAAATTTTTAAACTTTAATGGATGACATTTGTTTTTAAATTTTTTTAAATATTAACCAAATTAAATTTTATTTTTTTAAATTTTAAAATTTTTCTGCGTTATTTCCATTATAGTTGAATTGTGCAACAGATTGGCAGTACGCTTTTTTTAACAAAGTAGGAATTAACGTTAAATTTTTTATATATATATATATTACTTGTTTAAGTTTTATTTTTATATCGTTTTAAATATTTTTTTTCTTTCCCCACGACCCCCCCAAAAAGGCATTTTTTCGGGGGGTGATGTTTCATAATCACTTAGTTCGAGTTCCCATTCTATTAATGGAACCTTAGTGGGAACAATTGGTTGCCTTTTTTTAGCTGCCCTTTTACAATTTTAGGGTTATGTAGTGTGAAATTTTTTGAGTTTGGACCCGCTATAGGTTCATGGGGATGTTTTAAAGGCATGGTCAAATTTGGAGCTCGACCCCGGGACCTAGACGGTAAACCTTTGTTTCGTTTTGACTTGTCTTAATAAGATCCTGATCCGGATAATTTTAATGTGGTCAACAGAGTTGCGTAACGTAAACCCCCGCATATATTGCGGTGGGCCCAGGTTTCTAGGGGCCCCAAGTCCTGACTCCTCAAAAAAACCTAATTTTTGGGAAAACCCAACTTGGAGACTCAAAACCTGATTTTTTGCAAGGGGCCCAAATTTCCGTTACGCCCTTGGGGGTTTAAATATTCCCCGTAAAATTTCTTTGAAAAAAAAAGGGGAATTTAAAACTGCATGTCAATGGAAAAAGGGGGAAAATGACTGTGTTTTTATGTGATGACAGTTCTCCATGTCTACATCAAATATCATTAACAATCATTCAACTATTTAGTCAAAAATGTGCCCTTGGGGTTGACCCGGGTTTTGGTTTATGGGTTTTTTGAGATTGTGAGTCGTGAACTTTTATTTTTTTTAAAAATTATTCCATTTGAACGAATATTTGAAAAAAAAGCATGCTATATATATCGTCTATTTTTAAAAGATAAAAAAGGGGGGCTATTTTTTGTTTTAGGGGCCCAGGGCCTAAAAAACCTGAAGATTTTTTAAGCCCAGGCCCTAAAAAAGGGGTTTTAAGCCCACCCCATGTTTTGTTTAGATTTCCCCCAAATATAACCACCTAGAAGCTACATGTCATTAAAGAAAAATAAATTCTTTCTTTTTTTTCCCACTGAACAACACAACCCCAACGGTTCTTGTTTTAAAAGTTTTCCTTATAATTCTAGGAATAAATGTTTGTTTTTTTTTATTAACCAACTCCCTGTTGTAGTAAAATATGGATAAATCCACTTCAAAGTTATATATTTCAAAATTTAGTTCACCCCTCTGTACAGAGGTCTGGGGGCTATATAAAAGGAAAAAATATTATTATAATGGGCATTTTTCATAAAAAAGAATGTTTTTGAAAAAAAAGGTCATTCTGTGTTAAATTTTTTTAAAAATATTGTATTTTAAAAAATTTTTTTTATTGTCATACTATTCTTAAAACAATTTTATATACATTTTCTAATCTAAGTGACACTAAATATCATAAATATTATCCATTTATACGCTTTTGCAAAATCGTGGTTCCGAATGTAGTCGAATACCTTAATGCTCGAAGTCCTCACGTTAGCATGACGTAGAAGCTTGAAGAATAAGCTGCGGGGTCGTTCTCGTTACTTGACCGAAGTTCAAAATTATGAACGTCCCCAGGAACGTTATTTTACGAGGTTCAAAGGGACAGCATCCTTTGTGCAGTTTCTAAATGCGACATAAAAATATCGTTATCAATCAAAAACCGATTAATTTATAGAAGAAAGAGTAATGCAATATGATGGAAAGAAACGAGAAGAAGAAACGAGAAATGATTAAATAAAACATACTGTGTGTTATTTATATGAAGTGATGTCAAAATGAAATACATTGATATCGAAGACTTTTTTATACATAGAAATACGTGCTTTAATATACGATCATGGCCCTTATTGTTCAAAGAAGATAGTTAATCTGTAAGTTATTTAAATAAGAAGTAAGTTAAAAAAAAAAAAAAAAAAAAAAAAATACTTGCCGTGACCAGGATTCGAACCTGGGTTATTGCGGCCACAACGCAATGTACTAACCACTATACGATCACGGAGGCGAAATAAATCTTTCTGAATGATATTTTAAAGAAGCAATTAGTGTGAACAGGGATGAGCTTGGATAGCTACAATTAGACCGTGACAGCGCTGGGAAGGTAGGAATCCTTTTCGGTAGATGGCAGCACTAAAAAATATCGTAACCTAGGGTAATATCTCGGAAACTATGTCATAAATTCGTCTTGAAAAAAAAAATGTTTTTGGGGAAATATTTAATTAGTTATAATATATTAAAATCAAGTACTGTGCTATAAATTTGATGAATGTGACAAAATAAAAAAGTAAATTAAATCGTTACTACAAAAATTGAATTAAACCCCTCGATATGATATCCATAGGCTATTCTAAAAGCCACATTAAAAAGCATGTAAAAATTTTGTACATTTATTTTTATAAATTAATTCAAATACCCAATGACTTTTTTGGTTTTTGCATTCTTCTTTTAATCTTTAACATGAGATCAAGGGCTGTGAGCGCGGTTCTTTTTTTTCGATCGCTGCGCCCCCCCCCCGCATCACGATATCGTGGACCCTCAAGTTCTTTTGGAACCCCTTTTCCCGATTCTAACATATGTTTCTGAGAGATTTAAAGGTTACTTAATAATCCTAAATCTGCCTCTGCTACTTATACAGACATTTTAACACTTCTGACTTAAACTGTTGTTTTGTTACACTAATGCCACCTGATCGGCAAACGCCCACGAAATTCATCGTGGTAAAGGGCTAAAGTGACGCCTGTCATTAGCCGTAGATTTGAGCACCATACAGGTGACAGAATGATTTAGCTTGGTTTTACCCAATTTTGAGGGAGAACACCCTGAGGGTGGCCAGAGGCCTCCCACCTCTCTTTACCTTCCACTAACCTCCCGAGGAGATTTGCGGCTTGACGGCTATTTAAAGTACCCCCAAGCCGCGAAGGCACTGTACATTTACAAACATCCATGTCTTCTCCGGGTTTCGAGTGGCCGTGGTAGCCGAGTGGTCAAGGTATCGGATCGTGGCTGGCCTTGTCACGAGTTCAAGCCTAGTACCACTAACGACCCGCAGTGTAGAGGAGCAATGCACGTTAAATCTGTCGAGAGCTCAATCGTCCTCCCGTTAGTGTGGTAGTTAGGAGAGAGGGTGTCAGCTCAGGTGTCGTCTACGTCACTTGACTATGGTTCAAAATTACGTGGTCCGTCATCAAAAGACTTCGTGTAACTGATTAGTGTGACGTTAATATTCACTCACTTTCGGGTTTCAACCCCGGCCTACGCAGAACGTCGTGTCGCTAACCACTTCCGGTGGGGAAACGTTTTTTTTGAATCTATTACGTTGTATATGCTGTATAAAACTATATTCCTGATCAAAATATATGTTCTAGTGAAGTTTAGGGGCAATTTTTAGGGATCTAATCTGAATGACACATTTTTCAATTTTTCCATGGAGCTTTCCACAGTCTGTAAAAGAAGGAAATCTTAACATTAAATGAGAGACCTTCATGGACCCCCTAGAAAGGCGCTGGGGACCCTCAGAGGTCCACGGACCATAGTTTAAGAACCACTGTTCTAGAGCAGTGCTCCTCAACCTTCTTATTGCCTGTCAACGTTTGATAATTTTACCGCGGCCCATAGAGGGGGAGGGTCACATTGATTTTTAATTTTTAAT